>PVKU01000109.1:0-231200 GCA_004027475.1 Anoura caudifer
GATGGATGGGCGGATGGATGGGTGGACAGATGGATGGATGGATGGGTGATGGGCGGATGGGTGGGTGGATGGATGGATGGATGATGGATGGATGATGGACAGATGGATGAATGGATGGATGGATGGTGGATGGATGGATGGATGGATGGGGGATGCATGGGTGATGGATGAATGGATGGATGGATGAGTGGGTGGACAGATGGATGATGGACGGATGGATGGTAGGCAGATGGATGGTGGACAGCTGGCTCAAGGCCCGGTTTTGTTTCCCCTTTAGGCCCACAATGCCAAGGGCCCAGGAGCTGTATCAAAGACCGAGGAAAACGGGAGCCCTGGAGTACTGTTTTATTGGTTCCAAAATGCAGCACAGAAGGGTGATGGACAGGTGGCTGATGAAATGTTGATGCTGCCTGTCCCCTCTTAGCTGGGAGCTCCCGAGGGCTGATGGGTGGATGTCTGCCCGGTGCCTGCACATGGTAGGGGCTCAAGAAACGTGTGTGGAGAGGAGGGGCCTCTGCTTCTCACCTATAAAACGGGGATGTCGAGAGCCTGTGAAGACGAAGGGGGAGCACGTGGCTCAGGCCGCAGTGGGGAGCCTCTTCAGGAGGGACAACCCATCGCTGACATGAGGGGCATCCCAGCAGGGGTTCCCTGTGCACAGTGACTTCTCCCAAGGAAGTGACTTTAATAATGGCATGGCAGGCACTGGCACAGCGGGGAGGAGGGCAAGATGGGGACAACAGTCTGAGCTCCCCACGGTGGAGCTGGAAGCCAGGGCCCCGCCCTGGGAAGTCCTAACCCTGCTCTGGTGGCCCAGGCTTTTGTTTGTCTGCTGCGCCCAAGGCTGAGTAGCACTGAAGACACCCAGGCAGCCCCCCAGGGTGGACACAGCCCTGCTGAGAGAGGCGTGGGACTCTGCCTGCATCCCCGCCCCCTGTTCTCACCCAGATGTGCCAACAAACAGGAAATAAACAAGCCCTAATTCACATTGCCCCGCTCCAGGGTGGCGCTGGGGTGGAGGGAGACTCTTGCCTTAACCTGGAGCTAGTTTGGGTTGGGATACTCCCCGTCACCATGCTGGGAAGAGGAGGGACCCTGGGGACCAGCATCTGCCCGGGGTGTGGCTGGGTCTTCCGCCCACCCACCCTCTCAGGGACCTGCCTGTGAGTTGCTGCTCATGGTGACTGGTGGTAATAATACCAGCAGCAGCAGCAGGCCACAGGCCAGGGCTACGCCAAATGCGCCCCATCTCTGCCTCCTCACGACCCACGTGCCATAGTCTCCATGCCTCCTCCTCAGGGACCGGCCCGTACCTGCAGTCCCCACAGGGCAGCCTCACTCTCCCAACCTTGGTCACTGATCCCAGTTTGAAGAAAGCAGCGAATATTTGCCACGATATCCGCAGAGCCCCAAGACGCTGCTGTGAAGCCGTGCAGAGTGCCGAGCTCCCCTGCAGGGCTCTGAGCTGGCCCCTGGGTGTCGGAGGGAGCACTGCCGGCTCTGGCCGCTCTGGACTGGGGCGATGGCTTTCCTCCCTCCTCCCTGAGTTTCATCCCACACGGTCCACAGACTGACATTTCCAGCGGGTTCTGGTTCTGGGCCGGGAGGAGGAGGAGAGGGTTTGGGGAGCAGCTGAGAGCTGGCGCCAGTGGAGGTAAACCCAAAAGGCTCACTTGATTCCCTGGCACCCCAAGTTACGTGCACATCCCTGCCACCTGCCTCCACACACCCTGGGCTCCCTGATCATCACAAAACCTGCTTCTTGGTGGCTGCTTGGACATGGGGGTCCTGGGCAGAGAAAGAAGCCAGCATGGGCGGTGGGGGGCCCGCATCGAGATCAGCTTCCCCCCCCCCCCGAGCGCAAACCCCATGCCGAACCGGCTCTGCCGGAGCCCAGGGATCAGCTGAGTCCCAGTGCGCACGCACATGTGTGAGCATGGGCTGGTGTGTTGTGTGCATGTGCTGCACACATGTGTACACACACGCACATGCACGTGCGGTGCATGTATGTTTACACACAGGTGTGTGTTGTAGGCAGGTGGCGAGAACCCATCTGGAATTGCTGGTGGAGCATATCGGAGGGTCTCAGCCTTCCTCCCCAAGCCGTCTTACCCACAGACCTTCTAGAAGTTGCAATTAACCGCTAATTTGAATTTTTAACCTCAAGTACCACATTATAAAAACAATTGTGTTGTGTTTTATAGGCAGTATTTGTCATGAAATTATGCATGGTTACTATGTGTGCCACGGACAATAAAGCAAGATGCTCCTTCTGCACAGGCGGGGCTGCAGCGAACCAACGCCGTGCTCCCGGCGAGGGGCCCCGGGTCTCCAGACAGGGCTGGGCGGGGCACCCGGCGGGGTCCTGTGCATGTGTTGGGGACACCCCGGGGCTGGAGAACCTGTCTCCTTTTTGGAATGCAGAGGTATCAGCAAAGGCCACTGGGGCCAGCTCCCAGACCCCAGACGCTGGTCCCAATCTCAGCTCTGCCTCCTGGGGAGCCTCGGGAAACTCTCCTGCCTCAGTTTCCCCATCTGTGAAGGGGGCTCACAGTTCCAACCTGTGCACCTGCCTCCCCCTCCCGAGTGTCAAGGAGAGGGAAAGAGCGAACACACTGGTGCTGCCTGAGCGCCTCCGGGGACAGGCGGGCAGAGAGTGGGCCCCTCCTGCGCGATGCCGTCAGCCCTGCCGAACAACCCGAGACCCAGGCACTCTCACTGTGCCCATTTTGCAGACGAGGAGTCTGAGACTCAGAGAAGTGAGACACTTTCCCAAGACCACCCATTAAGCGGAGGTGAGGTTGAGACCAGGATCCCACAGGTAAGCCAGGCTCCTCCCACCTTGTGGTCTGCCCCTGGGACAGCTGGGGACCCCCTGGAACTCTCCAGGCCGACTCTCTGCTTCCATGCCTGTGTCCCCATTGAGCTGCATCGGGGACGTGGGGGCCAGGATCCTGGCCTGCCCACCTGGGTCGAGGGGCCGCCCTGGGTTCTGTCCAGCACCTCTGCTCCGGTGCTACCGAATCTCTCACCCACACCCTCCACACACAGCCCATCTTTCTGGGCTTCCACTTCCTCCCCTGGGAAATGGGGCCACAAGACTGCTGGCCCCTAGAGTTTCTGAGGTGGTCCCGCCCGACGGAGGGGTTAGCATGTGGCAGGTGCACAGTAAGTGGTCCCAACAGTTGGGGTCTTGGTGACAATGACCGCAACGAGGATAAGTGCCCTGGAAAGCTGCTCCCACCCTGGTCCCCCAGCCCCGCTGCCTGGCTCAGCGGACAGCAGCCTGAGCTCCCTCCGTCCCTCCAGGGACGCAGGCTTTGCAGCCAGGCAGCCTGAGTGGCCTTCCTCATCCTGCGATGGGTCTGCTAAGGAAACTCCCGTCTCGGGGCTGCTGCGCGCCCAGGGCCTGAAGCGCTGGTGTCGGGTCCAGGGCTCCGGCACCGCCCTGCTGGGCTTGGGCCTGCCCGCCTCACGTTCCGAACAGCCCCCAGGAGGCTCCTCACCTGCACTTGGGATCGTAGACCTCAGAGTGGCCTGGCCTCCCCAGGCGGCTCCAGGCAGTCGGGACACAGCTGCTGTCCTCAAGTTAGCCATTCACTTCCCATGTGACAGGGAACACTTGCTCACCAAGGGAGCTCTTGGGGAGGGCCTGGGTGCCCTGGGCACCCCAGACACCCACAGGTGCTCCGGGCACATCCCCACTGTTCTCAGCAGAACAGCTGCGCACCTTGAGCCAGCGCTGCATCCTCCGGCCTCTCCCACCGGGCCCCCTCCCAGCCCTCTGCTCCTGGGACAGCCCAGTTCTTTCCCTCTGAGCCTCTGTAGCTACTGTTCCCTCCACCTGGAGCACCCTTCCCAATCTTCTCCTCTGGCTAACTCCATTTATCCTTCTGGTCACTCCTGAAAGTCTGCCTCCTCCAGGAAGCCTTCCCTGAAGCCCAGACTAGGGCTTCATTATCTGTTCTCATAGTAGCCAGGACATCTTCTTAGCAAGGCCCACACCACCCTTGTTCCCTGTGGGCTCCCAGTATGCAGCCCTCAGCCTGGCACTGAGTAGGTCCTCAACAAATACTTGAAGAAGGAAGGAGGAAAGGGCTCGTGGGCTGCTGCCCGCATTGTTCCTCCTCCCTTCAGGGAGACACCAGTCCTTGAAAAGGCGGCCTCCCACCCCGGCTCTGTTGGGCCTCAGATTTGAAGTCACTGCAACATCAACTCTTGCCTTTAAACAACGACCTCGCTTTCAGCCACATTAGATCTTTGCCTTTTCTTTTTTCCTTCCCGGAGAAACCAGAGCAGCCGTTTTTACTTCTTGTCTCCAGCAATTTCCCGCTCGGGGCTCTGACACTCTCCGCGCTGGGCGTGGTGGCCGGGCAGTGGGCTCTGCGGGAGAGGCCAGCCTTCCAATGAAAACACGAGGTCTCTTGGAAACTCGAGATTCCCAAAGGCCCCGGTCCCTCCCTGGCTGCCAGCCCCAGCCTCTTGTCACAGCCCCAGCCTCTTGTCACGGGCCCAGCCCTCCTGCCTGATGGCTTTGGGTCAGGCTTTGCACAGGGTGTCCCTGGAAAAGTGGTCCCTTCCTCGGGGGTTTCCAGGGAAGAACCGGGGAGACAGGAGGCAGGACCCTGGCTGCTTCCAGCAAGAAGACACCAAGCAGCTCCTTGAGCATCTAGGGACCCTGCTCACAGCGGCTGGTGCTGCGCTGGGGATCTGGGGATCACTGCATATTTCCTGGACAAGTCATCTTGCCTGTCTGAGCCTCAGTATTCTCATCTGTAGGATGGGGGTAATGCTCTTCTGGCCCGCCGCCTGATTAGGGGCCAGGCCTCACCTGTCCACACCTGGGCACTGAGCGAATGAATGAATGAACAGGCAAATGAGTGAATCCCATGCAGTTTTCTTGAAACCAAAAAAGCAAGGCATATCTTGGAGGGGGAGGAGCAGGAAGACAAAAGACCTGTTTCCTCTAGCTTTATCTTAAGAGAGAAACGGGGAACAAAGTGCCACTCGGTCCTTCTCCCCTGCCTTTGGGGCGCTTTTCTGGACATTCCTCCCTGGTCTGGGAGGCCCTTCCTTGTCCAGGCCAGACCCCCCTGAGGGGCACGGGCTGGTGCTTTGGGCCCCTCTGGCTCCCAAGCCCAGGGGGTAGTGGTGGGGGTTTTGGGGGCTCCTGGCCTCAGTGAGGGGCAGGGGCAGCCTGCTGTCCCTCGAAGGCGAGCTCACGCTCTGCAGTCGGCCGAGGGCTGTGGCCATGCAGACCCACCACACCCACGGCTCTTCACTCTGCTCTTCTCGGGATCAGGACAGGGGTTGGCTCTGGAGCTTCTCCACCTGCCATGTCCCCTTGGGCGAGTCACTCCACCACCGTCACCACCGTGAGCCTTGGTGTCCCAGCTCTAGCCACAACGGCAGAAACCCTTTCTGAGCACTTCTCAGGTGTTCAGCTACTCTGCTCCCGACACCTCTTAAAATCCTTAAAACCACCCTTCAAGCAGACACGAAATCTTCTCAGCGACGAACAAGGCTCAGAGAGAAGAGACTTGTCAAGGTCCCACAGCTGGTCAAGGGGCGGCTGGGATGCCACCGTCCAGGGCACGGCCCCGTACAGATGCTCCCTGACCGGCTCTCATCAGGAAGAAGAGAGGCTAAGTGGCTGAGTCAGAGGAAGGAGAACCCCCAGGTCCCGCAGAGTGCGGAGTGGGGAGGGGCAGGAGGGGGGGCAGGCTCTCCCGAGGGCCCCGTACCCCCCCGGGGTGGGGGCAGGCAAAACCTGAGCCCGGCCCGGCTGGGCCGCCCGCTGGCTGGACCAGCTGCCCACGGCACCATCTTGAGAGCATTAGGGGCTGCTGTGAACAGCTGTTTTCTGTTACGTGTTATTTGTTAGTCTAATGAAAGGAGGTGCACTCGCTTTCAGGACCTCTGCGTTCTGCGGGCTTTTATATGGGAGGCCGGCCTGGAGCTCTGGCGGCCAGAGGAGGCCCGCGGCCCCTGCCAGGCGCGCCTGGCGGCTCGGCTTTGATTCCGAGGTTTGCAGCCATCCGCGCGGTAATTCCAGCTCTGGTTAAATGTCATTTTTAATAACGCCATCTCTGGCGCGTAAACGTCTGTGCCCACGGCAAGAGGGGCGGCCAGGAGGGGAGGCCCGCGGTGGGGGAGGACCGACAGGGAGGCGGGGGCGGGGCGCTGTGGCAATACCTGCGCGAAGTGACCACCCTCCTGGGGGCAGTGGACGCCCTACCTGAGGGGACTGCTTCGAGGGGAGGCTGCAGGGCTGTGAGGGGCTGGGTGAGTGAGGGGGCAGAAAGGAGCAGGCAGCCAGGATGCTAGGAGGCAGCTATTCCAGTGACGGGAGTGACAGAGACCCCCACTGGGCAGTGAGGCTTCTGACCATCCCCCACCACCACCACCCTGGCAGCCAGGGTGCTTGAGAGGGACAGAGAGAGCTCCTCCCCTAACGCAAGGCGCCCTTCGTTGCAGCTCGCTGGGCAGCCTTGGTGCGGTGGGTACTCAGTAGGTGCTCGGGGAATGCTGGCGGACGGTCAGCCGCCATTGCTGTCTCTCTCCTGGACCCAGGGGTGCGGCTTCCTGCACAAAGGCAGCCTCCAGGAACACTGGTGGGGACACTGAGGCTCGGACCAGTGACTGAGCTGCGGGACAGGGCGCCTCCCGGTTCCCGACTCCTGGTCCGGGGCCCCTCCCACTGCCTCCTGGGCGGTGGAGACACGTCACCGGAGGTGGCACACTCCCACCAAGCTTTCAAGCAGCCAAGGCTCTTGCTCCGCGCAGGGATGGAGGGGCCCTCTGTGGAAGCTTCCAGGTCTCCATCCGCTAGGCCTCCTGCTTTGTCGCTGCCCCAAAGGCGGCCATCTGCCAGGCCGCCCCTGTCCACCTCTCAGGCCTCTGGGTCCCAGCTTCTTGGCTTCTCTTAACTCATCACCCCCGCACCCTCCCAATCCCTTCCACGGCCCCCCCAAGCAGGAAGGTCCCAGCTGGGTGTCCATCCCACACACGGAAAAGCAGAGCAATCACCGAGAGGGACCAAAAATAATGTCTTCCAGAGCCTCCTTCATTTTTAGGATGCAATAAAAGTTATCATTAGCCCTAAAAGGCCCCAAGGGGACAGTGTCCTGTCATCATGGTGGCCCCTCAGAGCCAGGCCGGGAACAAGAGCTTCCCAGATCTGGAAGGAACACAGGGCAGAGGGGCAGCAAGAGCATTTGGGTCTTTTTAACGACCTTCATTCCCAGGACATCTTGAGATCCCACTCTGGGGTTCTGGCTGGGCAGGCTCTGCCCGGAGCTCGGGGGAGGCCCCGCCTCTTCCTGGCAGCTGCTCTCTCCCCACTCCTCCAGGGCCGGGGAGCACCCTGCCCCAGGCCCCTGCCCCTTGTCCCCTCCCTCACCTGGCTTTTGGAGGCTGCCTGGCACCCTGTCTCCTGCACTGCGCTCGGCATGGGAGCCGGCTGAGACAACTTTCCCCAGCTCCCTCTGTCTAAACAGGAAGCTCCCACGGTGCTCTCCGACTCACCACCTCGCCTAAGGCACTTAACCCTTGGCCCCGGCCACCGCAATGTGGCCGCTCATCCAGTCATTAGCTGCCTGCGGCCACCCTGGCCATTAAAAGCTTGGCCTTGATTGGGGGGCCAGGCGGGAGCCCTCTTGATGTGGTGTGTGTGCGTGTGTGTGCGAGTGTGTGTTGGGGGGTGTCATGTGCGCCTGTGAGGCTGGGAAAGCCAGTCCACCGTGTGGTCCCCAAATGCCAGCGCACAACAAGCTTTCACTGACCTCCCACAAAATGAGAAAAATCGGGGCAACGTGCAGGTTTTGTTTTGTTAAGCTAAACGAAATCAGTGTCGAGCCCCGTTCTTGACTCCGAGATGAAGATGCTAAAAGGCTCTTTCTTGGGCAAACAGACGGGGGGCGCTGCTGTGAGTGGGTGCTTTTCTTGGCAGCTCTGTGCCTGCCCACTCTCTGCCGGTTCCTCTAAGTGCTGGGAAGTTTCACCGGCCCTCGAAATCCGGAAGTCTGGGTAGGTGGTGGGAGCTCAAGTCCTGACACACAGTCTGCTTAAAAAATGATTGTTGGATGAAGGGATGAATGAATGAATGAATGAATGAGGAGGGTTGGGGGTGGACTGGGAAGAGGGCCTGTCCTTCAGAGTCAGGGACCCTCCATGGTTCTCCCCTGTCAGCTTGCAGAGGGTGAGGGAGGCCATGCAGATGTTTCTGGGTGGAAGGGGATCAGAACCCCCTCACAATCATACCTTCCAACGCCCCCAAAGCCTGGCAGTCCCTACACCGCCAGACCTGGCCTGTCTCCCACAAGCCTGTTACCCAGGCTAGGACCTCAAGGAGACCACCCCCCGGGTGCCTCCTGGTACCTCGATGCAGCCCACAGCTGGGAGTGGGTCTCCCTGGCCGGCCGGCCGCCCGGAATTCGGGGGGGCTTGCAGGGTGGCCTCGGATGGTGCTGGAGAACAGGGGCCTCAGAACGGGACAGGCCGGGGAACGCGTGACCTTGGCAAGGGGCTCAACTCTGACCCTCACTTTCCCTCTTCATAAAATGAGGACAATAAAAGGACTGGCACCCACAGTCAGTGGGGGGACCAGGAGGGGTGAGGACTGGGGCACCCCAGCTAGCGAGAGTGCTGCGGTCCCTGTCACCCTGCCCCCTTTGGTTCCCCAAACAAACCTTGCTCAAGTCCAGTCTCCGAACAAACCGGGGCGGCTTCCCCTCCTCCACTCCTCCAGCCTCAGTGGGGAGCTGTGCAGGAGAAAGAGGCCTGGACTTGGGACTGTCCCCTCCTTCCCAGCTGGTGGGACCTTGGGCAAGTTCCTTAGCTTCTCTGAACTTCCAAAAAGTGGAGGAGTCAGTCACTAACCCCTGCCTGACTCCCAGGGCTGCTGTGAGCATCTATCTCCATGAGCTATCAAGGAGACCATTTATGAGCGTCTACTATGTGCTAGGCACAGCCTCCCACACCCATTCAAGGCTCACCACACCTGTAAGAGACCCCACTGTCCAGTGGCCCCATTTCATAGACGGCAACGCTGGGCCTCAGGGCGTTTTCCAGGTCTCGAGGGTGGCCAGTTAGCAGGCAGGACCACTGCTGCTCCCAAGTTACTTTTTCAGAGTCTCCAGGGAGGGATCGTGACAGCTCCCGGCCCACCGAGCGTCGGCCCAGAGGGGAGGGCCCTCATTGTCGGGGCACTAGTTGGCCCCAGGCTCCTGCGCCAGGCCCCCGAGCTCCACCCAAAACGGTCTCTCGGCTGGAGGCACCAGGTCACCCTGGAGCCACGAACAAGGGGCAGAGATGCAGGCCCCGGCCCCCACGGACGTTCTCCCGAGGAAATCCCCTGGGCTCTCAGCCGCCAGGCCTGCTTCCTCGGCCTCTCACTCACGCCTCCCCTCTCCTTGCTCCTGCGCACGTGCGGAGGGACGCCCAGTCACCTGTCTGAGGGTCCCCGCCCCCCGGGGACCCATCGTGGGGCATTTCCTGAACCTTGATCAGATGATGACGAGGGACAGGAGGCCCTCCCAAACATCCGTGAGCTGCCTGGCGCTGTTCGGTGGGAAGCAATGTGACGCGCCCAAGGTCACACGTGGAGAGAACAGCGAAGCCAGGACCTGAACCTGGATGTCCTGATGCCCCACCCAGGGCTCCTGCACTGCGGGTGGCTCTGCCCACCCCGCCCCCGGAAGTGGATGAAGGGGAAAGAAGGGGAGAAGTTGGAGGAAAGGAAAGCGGGCGTGTGGTTGAAAGGCTCGGTTCTGGAGAAACCCTTTTGTTTTCCCCTGCAGCCCTGCTCCTGTCTGGCCTGGCAGCTTCCTCCGCCTCCCTCTGTCTCCCTCCCCCACCGGCCCAGAGGCTGCCACCACTGCCTCCGCCTTTCAGAGCCAGGGAGACCGAGGCCCGCTAACTCCGCGCTCCGCTACGGAAAACAGTGCGGAGGCTGCTTTAGAAAGTGAGCGACGGAAGGCCCGCACCATCCGACACTCCCGCTTCTGGGTGCGCATGTACCCAAAAGCGCTGCGGGCACGGATGGAACAGCCGCCCGCACACCCACGGCCGCAGCAGCATCAGTCACGACAGCCAACGGTGGGCACCGCCCAGGTGGGCACCCACGGGGGAGGGAGGAGCAGCATTTGGCCCGTCCACACGACATTCGGCCTCAGGGAGGGAATCCTGACACCTGCCGCCCCACCGAGGGCCCCTGAGGATGTGAGGCTGTGAAATGAGCCAGGAGAACAGAGACTGTGAGAGTCCATGTACATGAGGTCCCCAGAGTGTCAAGTTCCAAGGGACAGAAAGGAGAGCGGTGGGTGCCAGGGGCTGGGGGAGGGGAATCAGAGTTTAATGGGGACGGAGTTTCAATCTGGGAAAATGGAAATTTTCTGGAGAGAGATGGCGGTGACGGTGGCCCCACAACAATGTGAACGTACTAAAATGTCCCCAAACTGCATGCTTAAAAATGATAACTCTTAACCCAACTGTATTTTACCACTATAGACAACTTAAAAAGTGAAAGCAAGTCTCCTAGTCTCCGGAACTCCACGGTCCCTTCGGGTCCACCACTAGGCGCGCCCGCCCTTCCCTGGCTGTGGGGGAGCAAGTCTCCACCCCAAGGCCACGCACCCTTGGCTTCCTGTCATCAGCTGGCAGATGTGGCTCAGGGAGCAGGTCCTCCAAGGGATGCCAACCAGCCTCCCTTCTCCACCTGGGGCCCCGCCCACCCCCCACCCAGCAGGCACCCCACCACCCCGAATCGAATCGCAGGCAGGCGGACCTGCTAGGTCCCCAGGTTTTCCGAAACAGGTACCAGCCCTGCTCTCCGCGGCCTCCTCCTCCTCCGGGGCTGGGGGCCTCTCCCCGCTGGTTCCCCGGCTTTGTTTATTTTCTCACTGTGTCTGCATCTGGTTCCGCCCTGCCCACAGGAGGGAATGCTTTCAAGAAAATCTCAGTTATTAATGTGGTTTCTTTTGTTGTAAGTCATTGTAAAGGCAGCGAACGAGGGTTTATTTTCCTAACGTGCTTGGCATAGCTCAGCGCCCCGGCGCAGACCTCAGCATTTGACTTGGGAGGAACCCGAGACCCCAGTTTGCTCTGAGTCACCGGCGAAGCCACAGCCTTCCCGGCCAGTTCTGCGGGAGCCCGGTCTGGGAAAATCATTGGTAAGAATACACCATATCTACTGTGGGCTTTGTGAAAACAAAAGAGTAAAAAATATGTTTAAAAAATGTCTGAGCCTGCTATCCTGGCAGGTTGAAAATATATCAATTTTCTAGCTCATTAGCTTCCCTATAAACTCTTATTTTTCTAACAGGAGACACCCATCTCTTTGGTGGCAGTCCCTTTGTTTGGACCGGAAACATCTCTAGAAGCCACAAGACAACCCGCTTGCAAGTTTGTCTGAATCCTCAGAAAGGTATCAGGCCTCTCAGAGGGCCCAGGATTGGGGGACAAAGTCACAGCCCAGGGTCCACGCCTGCTGGCCTGGGGTCCAGGGCCCTGGCAGGTGCCCCAAGGGTTGGCTGCCTGCTTTGGGTCCAGTGGTGTGGGCCGGGCTCACCAGGATGAGGCCCCTTCTCCCCACCTTTGGAGACATCTTGCCTGGGAATTCACAGACAGTGGCAGGAGAGGGGCTCCTGAGAGGGAAGGACAAGGAGGGACTGCAGGAAGCTGGCCGCTCCTGGGCCACCTTCCGACTCCAGGCCCAGATGCAGAGCGCCAGCCAGGGACTCTCCCAGGCCCCGGGCAGCCGCAGGGCACCCTGGCCCTGCCCCAGGGTCCCTCTGCTGGCAGCAGGCACCCCTGGAATGCACGCAGTTGGCCTCAGGAGGTGCTTGACTCCACATTCAACGTTTGGATTTCATGGGCTAGTGATTTGTTTTCAATCTGATGCACGAGTATAGAATTACCTCCTTTTAATTTTGCCAAGTAAAGGCATTAACATTAAACGATCTCCAGTTATTATTCCCATTTCACAAAAAGTATGTTTTAACACCAAAAAATGAAGATGTAATCCCACGTACAAAGTATCCTTTAAAATGGGACGTTTAGCTTCCTGAACAAGCCCTCGTACTGCCCGGGTTGCCTCGATGCTCAGAGGCTGGAGAAACGCCCTGCGGTCCAGGGTGCCCAGCGGGCAGAGCTGGGCAGGGCTCACAGGGCCGAGCGGGATGTGAGCCTCTTGTTGACCCAACTCTGCCTGTGGCCCCTCACCTTTGGGGGCAGACTGAGTGCTGCCCTCGGGCCCATCCCACCTGAACCCACACCCAGTTGTCCTCTGTCCCCAACACCTGGGTATTCCCAGTGTGCCCAAGCCCTTCCTTAGGGAAAGGCCAGAAAGCCCCCCAGGCTCTCACCGAGAGTGGCCTGCCCCGAGGGCCTGCTGAGGAAGCCTGTGACCCAACCTGATACCTGGGGGCTGCTGTGGCCCCGTCCACACACCTGTGTCCCCAGCTAACATCAGCCATTTCCCCCCCAGGAAAACCCTTCATCGGAGACCTCCTATGACGTGTCCAGGAGAAGCAAAGCCTTCCACTGTCCATCCCCACGGCCAGAGGCCCGGGTGGGCACGGGCTCTATCCCCTGGCCAGGCCTCCCTCCTTCCCTCCAACCACTCCTGCACCCCCCTCTCCTCTCCTCTCCTCTCCTCTCCTCCCTTTCTCCCTTCCTTCTTGGCTTTACCTTCAATTTGCTCCTGCTTTTCATTCCCCTGGGGTCCCCCACTCATCAGGGGTGAAATCAGAGACCAGCTGCTCCTCCCATGAGACCAGAGGTCCAGGACCAACTGAGGATGGCAGGGCTCCCCCTTCTGTACCGGAGGGCACCCCACTTTACCCCTGGCCTAAACCAGACACCCACTTCCACTTTCCCATCAGGGACTCCCCACTCCCGTGGGTGGGCCTGCCCACTTTACCCTCACTCCACAGGGTGAAGACAGGTGTCGGCCCGCTGTGGCTGGTGGGCGGTGAATGCCACCGAGAGGGAGCCAGTGGCCACTGGACACAGCTGGCACCAGCTGGGCACTCCCTGAGCCTCAGGCACGTGTCAGGTACCCCCCACCACACACACACACGTGCCCCCGAGGAGGTTCCAGGGAAGGCTGCGGGCCGCACAGCGAGCCCTGCGCCTCCTGTCCAGCCAGCAGGGCTCCCAGGAGACCTGGAGGCTGGTGCAGGAAGTGGGGGTCCCCGGGGGCAGGTGGGAAGGCTGCTGGAGTCTGGTGGTGGGTGACTCTTAAAGGGCCCAGAACGTCCAGCAGGCCAGCCCGTGCTCCAGAGCCAGGGGACGGGAACAGGGGTCTCAGACCATCCCACCTCCTCCTGGGGTGTGGGTGGGCAGTGGGGACTTCGGTCCCTCCCCTTCATTAAACTGCCCAGGGCTGGACCTCGGCTTTATCGTCCTTTTCTGTCCTTGCTGCCCCTCCCACTTCTTACCAAGGGTTCGGGACCCTTCCAACCAGTGTGACTTTTTTTGAAAAAAGCCACTTGGGTGGGTTGTTTGTTTTTAAAGCCCCTTCCTGATGACCTTTAACCTTATCAGGAAAAGGGAGGCCTAGCTGGCTCTTTAGGGCTGGGACATTCCACCTGGGAAACGGCTGGCCGG
Source organism: Anoura caudifer (assembly GCA_004027475.1). Taxonomy (NCBI): domain Eukaryota; kingdom Metazoa; phylum Chordata; class Mammalia; order Chiroptera; family Phyllostomidae; genus Anoura; species Anoura caudifer. Next base: position 13,612 of record PVKU01000109.1, read on the forward strand.
CCCAACTGGGGTGGGGGCAGCCCCCCCCCCCGCCAGCGCAGGCTGCAGCCCAAGTCTTAAGGAGGCCCAGGGCAGCTAGGGAGGCCTCACGGAGGGAGGGGGCCAGAGTTTGAAAGCCAGCGCTGCGGCTTGGTCCCTGTGCTCCTCGGAAGCCTCAGTTTCCCCAGCTGTATAATCACACCCACTTTCCCAGGCTGCTTGGGAGCAGGGCCGCGAGGGCTGCTCCGGGGCTGGCCCCAAAGGCAGCCGACCTCCTCCCCGACCCCACTACGACTCGAGGTGACTGAGGCCAAAAAGCGGCCCCTCCCCGGTGGAGAGCTGGGGTCACCGCACCCCACCCCACCATGAAATGCAGCCTCCACTGTGGCCGCGGGGCAGCCGGACCCACGGCGCACGCGGGGCGCCCGCACCCCCGGGAGGTCCCGCCACACGCAGCGCGTCCGCCGGTGCCCGTTTCCTTCGCAGCCTCGGACCCGGCGGCCCGGACCCGGCGGCCCGCGCGCCCCGCGTCTTTGCCTGCCGCGCGCGCGCTCCTTGGGCCCCGCGGGCCCCCAGCCTCCGCCCCCGAGAGCCCGGGACCCCGCGCTCCACTCCCACGCTCCCGGGCCGCGCCCGCCAGGCCCGCACTCACCGTCCTGCGGCGCCGCCTCGCTGCCGCTGCTGCCCCCGGACGGTTCCCGCGCCGCGCCCTCCCGCGCCTCGGCCCCCACGGGACGCGCCGCCAGCCGCCCGGCGGCGGCCACCTCCTCCAGGTCCAGGAGGTGGCTCACCGTGAAGTTCTTGCGCGCCTGGGCGCAGTCGCCGGGCCCCAGGGCGGAGGGCGGCGGCGGTCCCGGGCCCAGCGCCGGCTTGTCCACGGCGAAGGCGGCGGCCGCGCTGTCCATGCCCGCGAGCCGTCCCGGGGTCGCCGGCCGGGTCGGCGGCGGGGTCGCAGCCAGCGCGCCCCGCGGCCCCGAGCTCTGCCCGGCTCCGGCCGCCTCCCGGCTCCGTGGCCGCCGGCCCGCCCGGCGCTGACGTCGGGGAACCAACTTTCCTCCCTCCCCTCCTCTGCCTCCTCGCTCTCTCCCAAATTGCTAGAACACGAGCTGCTCCGGCCACACGCCCCTTCTTGAAGCAAACCTCGCCCGGCCTCTCCTCCTGCCCCTCCTCCCCGCCCCTCGGGCTGCGGGCTGGGAGGGGGTCCTGCGCGGAGTCCGGCTGGCGGCTGGAGGCGGGGAGAGGGGGCAGAGGAGAGCGTGTCGCCTTCCCACCCACATTTTAAGGAGCGGGAATCTTCCGTGTTTTGTTGCTGTTGATCCCTGCACAAGTGTGTGTGTGTGGGGGGGGGTGATGGTGGAGGGGTTAGCAGCCCCCCCTCCATGTGCAAATTCCTCCGCCGGGGGCCCGGGGAGTGACTCTGAGACAGTGACCCCCCAGCTCCACCCTCGCTACCCCTGCGCCCCAACACGGTGCCTGTCTTGACCCAAAGACCCAGAGGTCTTCTCTGCTCCACCTGGCCCGAAGTCCTCTTCCCCAGAAAGCCCCACATTCTCAAGTTTCTAGGGTGCATGCACCCCCTCAACAACACCCCTCCCAGCCCATCTTCGCGACGCTCCAGGCAGCAGTGCCCAACAGTGCCCCTCCAGAACTCCTAGAGGATAGACAGCCAGACGGTCAGATGGGTGAGGGGGAAAGGGAAGAGCAGGCTCAGGTCTCTGCTCCTGTTCTTGTCTTTAAAGGGAAGCACAGGAAAGTGGCTCCTGGTGGCGGAGCCGGCTCCAGGTCCTCCAGGTGCCACAGGTCTCTCCCCAGGAGGATGGCGGCTGGCCTGGCCCTGTCGGCCCTGCCCTCGCAGCAGAGCCCTAGCGTCATAGCAACAAAAATAAGGCCGCCAGGCCAGGAGGACTTCAGAATGTCCTTTCTGGGCTCCCGCACAGAAATCCCGCCCTGTGTGCACCCCTAAAATCCTGCCGGCCGGCAGCGTGGGTTCGGTGCCACTTGGTTTTTCCCACAAAAGAATCACCGCCAAAGTGAGGCTGAGTGTCCCACCACAAGTGACCTGGGCCACGGCCATCCATGGGGGCACACAGGTCGGCAGGTCGGAGGTCTGGAGATGGGATTGCTCTTCGGTGGAAAGCTGCCCCAAAGAGCCCCGCCTGGGCACCGGGGGTTCCCCAGCGCTGCCCACAGTGTGTGTGGTTGAACGACCTTCTGAAGGACCAAGCAGGATGGGCCCAAGACACAGCCCCAGGGACCATCTGGGAGGGGCTTGCCCCTCGCAGGGCACCCAGAAAACCCAGAGTGGGGACTTTTCCAGGGACGGGGCAGCCCAGTGTTCGGGACAGTCTGGTGCTGGAGACAGGGTTCCAGGCCCAGCTCTATCACGCCCTGCTGGGGGACCTCAACCGCGCATCACCTTTGCTTTCTGACATCAGCTTCTCTCCCTGATAGAACAGGCCAATGAAATGCTATCTCCCTCGCACGTGGGGATTCTGTCCCTGGGAACTCCTGGGCCCATGGCTGAGCACAAAGAGAGGGTACTGTCTTCATGGGCCTTCGGATCTGGGAAGGGCCTGGGAGGTCAGGTACATCCCATTCCCTCGGACGGCAGATGGAGAGACTGAGGCCAAAAGGCAGAGGCTCCTTCCAGAGCCGGAGAACCACGGACATTGTGCGGTCCAAGCCCCGTTTGCTGTGCAGGTCTGCAAAGCGAGGCCCAGAGCGGATAGGTGAGGTGCCGAGGTCCGTCACTGAGACTGCCGGTCACAGCGGCTCCCAGTGTTCACTCGCGCATTCATTCGTCTGTGTGTGTGAGGAGGGAGCATCCTACTTCTCTGTGGGAGGATGGGCTCTGGCTCCCGCCCCTGGGTTCAAATCCAGGCCTTGCGCTTCCTAGCTGCGGGCCTTAGCAACCTACTTAGCCTCCGTTTTTCTTGGTGTCTCCTCTGTAAAATGGGCGGTTAGGATGATTAAGTAAGTTTTTGTTTTTTAAAGATTTTATTTTATTTATTTCTAATAAAAGTGGAAGAGAGGGAGAAAAAGATCAATGTGTGGTTGTCTCTCGCACGCCCCCTACTGGGGACCTGGCTCACAACCCAGGCATGTGCCCTGGCTGGGAATTGAACCAGCAACGCTTTAGTTCATAGACCAGTGCTCAAGCCACCAAGCCACACCAGCCAGGGCTTAAGTAAATCGATAAATGTGAGCCCTTGGTACTTAGTGAGCGCTCAATAAGTGTTCATTACTATGTTCTAAACACCTGTTTCCAAGAACCAGTGCAGGGCAGTGCTGGCAAACTTGGACTTGAGAGCTGGTGAGATAGGTTTGAATGAGTTCGCCGCCTTCTACTAGCTGTGTGGCCTTGGGGCTGGGGGTCACTGGGGGGGGTCACTCGCTGGTCCTCTCTGAGTCTGAGCTGTCATCTGTGCAAAGGGACAACAAAGAGGCCAGCCTGAAGGGACTCTTGTGAATTTGGCATTAGTATTATTGTTGTTATTATTGGGTTGTTACTGCCCTTGCCAGTCCCGGGCTGGGGGTAGAGTGGTCCTCAGATGGAAGCTGGGACAAGAAGGGACTGCTGCACCAAACCTCAGCTCTTGAGGAGGAGCCAGGCCTGTCGTAGCCTGCACATGCGCCCAGGACAGCTCCAGTTACCCGAGGGTGAGAGGGCTCATCACCCCAAAGGGAGAAGCTAAAAACGAAGTCATGTGCTCTGCGATTTAGATAAACCCCGAGGTGCTAACCCCACATGGGGGGTGAAGGGAAAATAGGGCCCCAGTTTGGAACCTCTCAGTTCAACAAGTGTTTATGGAACCAAGTCCTGCTCTAGGTGGGGTGGGGGGTGGGCACAGAGTGGGCACAGAGGGCCCCTTTGTCCAGGCATCGGTCCATGGGTTGGCGACCCTACCGGGGATTGGGGTCCTGGGTGTGACCGCCAGTGACTCAATATGCAATAAAAAATGCATATTTACGCCCCTATCTCAAAAGATCACATGCTAAACAATAAAAGAAAACAAATAAAATACGTGAACTTTTCTTATGACAGAAGCAATATGCTTATCATGGAGATTTTAGAAAAAACAGTAAAATTGTGAAAATAAAACTCACCCCACTCCCAGAGATCTCGGGCACACAGTAGGTACTCTGTACATTTTTCAAACTTAGTTTAGGGACAGAGATTGAAGACGAGCATCTATTTATTCAAAATTGAAGACCTAGAAAAAGCAATAACAGAAGAAAGGGGGCTTTTAGAATGTGTCTTTTGGTTTTAGAGTGCATCTTCCTAGCTTATATCCATGTTCTAGACAGAGTATGTCTTACGAGCTCATATCTGTATTCTGGACGGATGGAGAAATAGCCACCAAATATCACGAAAGCTGAACCATGTTGTGCCAACTTTTAAACAGTTGCTCACTGTGTCATTTAGTCTCGTCCACCGCCATTTGTCATGACAGCCTAGAGATACACCGCTCGTTATTGCTATACAGCCATCGTTATCTTCTCGATAATAAATACCTAGCAATAGAATATCTGGGTGCAGTAGGCAGACAAAAGCCTCCCAAAGATGTCCACCCCATAAGCCCCAGGACCTGTGAATACAGCAAAACAGAAGCTAGGTAGCAGATGGAATTAAGGCTGCCTATCAGGTGACCTTAAGAATGAGAGATCATGCCCTGGCTGGTGTGGCTCAGCGGGTTGAGTGCCGTCCTGCAGATCAAAGAGTCACCAGTTCAATTCCCGGTCAGAGTGTATGCCTGGGTTGCGGGCCAGGGGCCCTGGTTGGGGGGCATGCAGGAGGCAGCCAGTGGAAGTTTCACTCCCTGTTTTTCTCCCTCCCTTCCCATCTCTCTAAAAATCAAATAAAGCAGAAATAGAGTACCAGTGGGTCTGGCCAACAGTTCCATTAGAAAGTTAAAAAAAAAGAAAAAAAGAACGGGAGATCATTTTAGCTGACCTGGGTGGGCCCAGTGTAATCACAAGGGTCCTTAAAAGTGGAAGAGAGAGTTAGGGACCTCATGGTGAGAAATACTGCCACTGCTGGCTGTGAAGGTGGAGGAAGGCAGCCGCCACCTAAGGAACACAGGCAGCCTCTAGAAACTGGAGAAGGCAAGAAAACAGATGCTTCCCTAGAGCCTCGGACAGAAGCGCAGGCACCTTGACTGTGGCCTGGAGCTTCTGATCTCCAGAACCTTGAGATAATACATTTGTATTGTTTTTGAAACACTAGCTTTGCGATAATTTGTTACAGCAGCGAAAAGACAACAAACACACTGGGCCAAAGATTCTACAAAAGATTGAAGACTTTTGATGATATTGCCATAGAGCCACCAGAAATGTATCCATTTCTGCCTCTGGCAGGGTCTCCGGGCGCTTGCTAGCAGGGGCTCCATTGTTTACGTGTTTCTATCTGACAGCATTTTTATGGTTTTATTTAGCACAAATAAAAGAGCACTTGAAAGCGCACGGTGAACGTCTGTTCGCTTTCGTCATCTGCCTGGCATTAGGGCTGTGACTGACGGCGGGCCGGCTGCTCCTTCCAGACAGCTCGGCCGCTCTCAGAGGGAATGTGCGGGCAAGATCAGAGCGATCTCGCAGAGTAAGATTTGTTGCACATCAGCGACTGTTACTTCCTGCTCCTTGACACTGCAGTTCTCAGAGGAAACATGGTAGCAACATCGGGAGCAATTTCAGAGAGAAAGATTTGTTGCACATCAGCGACATTTGTCACTTCCTGCTCCTTGACACTGTACTGGGAACTTCCGGAAGTCAATGGGTAGCGTGTGTTTGGTTTTCTTATTGCTCCCGTCACCACTGTCGGGCACGGAGAACGGGCCCTTGAGTCTTCTTCTCTGCGTCCTGTTTCAGTGCCGCTGGGTGTCTGCCAGTTGGGCTTAATTTTGAGCTTCTTGGTTCTCTCTGTGATGATCTTAGGCTGCACCAGGCCCCCGAGGGCCGGCGTGACACGCCAAGTAGGAGCTGGCTGCCATCTCTGTAGGTGGCGCCAGGGAAGAGCGGTGATAATGATCGATTTTTAATTTCAAAAGGCATTTCCTTGTTTTAATCTGCATACCTTGAATTATTTCTGGAGGGTTTTCTTTTTGCATTTAATAGTGACTTGCATTTCTTATCTGTGAAAGTATATACATTCACTATACATTTTTGTGCTAGAAAGGTCCTCTTCTATTTCTTATGGGGTTATATTAGTGTCATTCTTTTTTCCTTTTTAGAGGGAGGGAGAAAAAGAGGGAGAGAAATATTGATTGGTTGCCTCTCAAACACACCCTGACCAGGGAATGAACTTGCAACCCAGGCACATGCCCTGTCCAGGAATTGAACCGGCAACCTTCAGCTTTGCAGGACAATGCCCAACCCACTGAGCCACACCTGTCAGGGTTATATTGGTGCCATGCTTTAGCCGTGACAACCACTGCAAGACACTCAACTGTCAATCACTCAAGGACCAGGCCCATTTCACAGATGCAGAAACAGAGACCAAGCACACCATGGAACCCTGCAGGTCCTCGGGTTCCCCTGCCCAGCTTCCGTGGCCACACACCCAGGAGCCCCTTTGGAAGGAGCCAGTTTAGCAGGGGCAGCACACGGAGGCACACAGGCCGAACCGTGCTCTCCACCGCGTGTCTGGGGAATTGTAAACACCGAGGCCACGGTGACTCAGACGTGACCAGGCATGACCGTGACAGATCGCGGGGCTCTGTCAATATTGTGTCAGGCAGCGATCACAGTGGGGCGTCCGGCTCATCCCAGACCCTGGTCCGTCCTGTGGGAAGCAGAGATGAGCCCAACGGGGCAGGACATCTGGCTCTCTCCCTCAGCTCGCTGCCCAAACATCTCCCAGCCTCGGTTTCCTTCCTGAGCATCTCCTGCTGAAGTGACTGGTTCTCTGCTCTTGGCGAGAGGTGAATATCGTACCCCTTTGAAAAATGTTTAATAGCAGGGGCTCATATTTAATGAGCTTTGCTGTAAGCGAGGCGACGCACTGAACCACATTGTCTTGCAGCTTCTTCACAATCGCCATGCAAGGAGGGGAAACCGAGACTCAGAGAGCTTAAGCTCTGTGTCCTGTAAGCTTACCAGGCTCCCTGCCATCACAACAAGTTTTCCAGGGGAATTTAGGGCCAGGAAGGTATTTGTTTCTCTTGAAGAATTATAATCTCTCCAAAGAAATGAAATAATGAGACTTGGGCAACCCATTGCATTTCCCTTTTTGCCTTGGCCACCAGGAAACTCATAGCTAATGTTAAGACATAATCACAGTGACTCTATCTGTCGAGGTGGCAAGTCTGTGTATTAGCTTCTTGTTTCTTCTCCTAACATGTGACTTTTTGTTTTCCTTGGTTTTGTTTTAAATCTTTTTCGATGCAGCGGCTCTGCATTTGGCACTTTCCAGCAGTGTGACGTAGACTGGGTTACTTAACCTCTCTGGGTGTCCCCGTCTGTAAATTGGAGGTAACGATGGCACCTGCCTCGCAGGGCGGTTGTGAGACACAAGCGAAGAACAAAAAGCCTAGCACAAGCTCAGCACATGGGAAATAGTCAACACACATCATCTATGGGTGTGAAAAAGGCTCTGATGAAGCCAGAGCAGAGAGAGCCTGTTCTCATTGGGAAGACTTGGCTGGATTTGAGGCTGTCCCTGCTGTGGACCTACTGTGTGGCTTTGGGCTGTGAGTTTCCCTGTCTGAGCCTCGGCTTCCCACCTGTAAGTGGCCTCTCTATCCCTCCCCCTCTGTGTCCAGAGCCTCTATAGGAGAAGAAAAGAGCAGCGAGGCAGGCCCTGATGCTGCACATAGTAGGGCTCTCCGTACATGTCAAATGGCTATGATCAGATTCCCCTTTGCTCAGGAAACGCCTAGCCAGTGTGGTGACCTGTGCCTGGGCCAGTGCCAGGGTGGCACAACGGCAAATCTCAGGTCCTGAGGAGCCGGAAGGGCTGGATCTGAGTCTGGGCCAAACGACCAGCCCGTGTGGAACACCTACTGTGTGCAGGGCCCCTGGCGGGCAGAGCTTGTTGTCCATGTATATGTTACGTTCTAGACATGTGCCACCCTCTTGCTGTCCCCAGGGGCTCAGGCTTCACTGTAAGATGATCCTGAACAACTCACCTCACAGCCATTTATTCAGCGCCCACTGCATACTGAGATACCTGGGGTGAGGACCAGGCCATGAGCCCTGAGAGGACTGTCCAAGGAGAGGCTGTGGCCCAGCCATGGCGGCCTGCACCCCAACACTGCACTCGAAAGGGCCCTGTCGGGTACATCAGTGACATCGTCCGGCCTGTGGTCTGTGGGTTCCTGGGACGGGCGTGCCTCCCGGGCCACCCTTATTGAAGAACTTCCTCCCGAAACAGGTGGAGAAACTGAAGCTCGAAGAGGAAAGAGCCGAACCCCCTGTAGCTCTCCAGAACTTTCTCCTGGGGAACTGCTCTACCCCCTCTCGCCCTGCCTTCCCTGGGAGTCAGAGGAAGGGTGCTGGGGGCGAGGGTGCCGGTCAGATGCTGGGGAGCCGCGCAGCCCCGCCCTTGCCACCCGCCCCTCCCCCTTCCGCCGACCCCCAGCCAGGCCGGCAGTGTGTCCCTGCAGTGCCACTGCAGGGAGTGGACAGGGGCCACGCGCTCTCCCTGCGCCCAGCACGGTGGGGGGCACACGATGACCGGCCGTGAAGGTGGCTGAGGACCAGGCAGGGCTGAGGGCGGCGCCGAGGCTTTCAGCCGGCCGGCCGAATGGGGGACGTAGCCGTTATTATTATCTGTAACTGGGTCTTGAACCCACGCCAGGAGAGTGTGTTCACAGCCCGCACGATCCAGGCAGGCGTTAAATAATTAAACCAAGGTCCTAATCGGCGGCGAAACTCCCCCTGGGCTCCCACTTCCTTAGTTCGCTGATTGCTGATATTTTGGGGGTGAAATATGACCATTTTTACGATCAAAGAGATCAGAGCTCCAAAGGAAAGAAACGGAAAAAAGGGGGTGGGGGGCTCTTCCAGGTTTCTTTCCCTCTGACTTAGTGGTCTGGTAAAGTTTCTTTAGACATGCAAAGATTTACACACCGATCTGTAGGGAGCCTTAAATTACTCCCGATTCCTCGCACGCTCCCCGAGCCCGGGAACAGTAAGTCATTGAGAAGCGGGCAGGCCCCCTCGTAACCGCGCCGGCGGCCTTTGAGAGGGAGAATGTCTAATGACTTTTTTTTTGAAGTGGAGGTCAAGGTTTTTTAAATAAAACAATCTGTGTTAATGCAATTTCCTTTTTAGCTGTAGCATTGGATTTTATTTTATTTTATTTTTTTGGAAACAGGAGGCAGAGGTGGGGAGGCGCATCATTTTTCTCCCGCCAGACAACGCGTCCCTAATGAGATACATTTATTTAAGACTCTGTATTATCATCACCCTGTCAGGGCCTCCGAGGGAGACCCCGCGTCTCCCCGTTGGTTTGTTTCAGATTAGCCGGCGCGCGGACGGCCCTGCAGTCTGGCTGGCTCTCGCTGCCACTGGTCTTCCCTCCGCCGCCCTCGCTGCAGCGGGGCCATTGCGTTCCGTGCCCCTGCCGCATCTGAACACCCAGACGTCAGCCAGCACAGCCCTTTAGCTTCCGTCCTCACCTTCCTGCCCAGCCTTACCTGGCTCCATGCACCCACCCTGGTTGCGGCCACAGGGCATGCCCACATACAGCAGTGGCCACGGTCACCATCGTTACTGCTTCCCCAGACCCAGAGCCGAAGGGCAGAGCCCCTGCTGTTTCCCCTTCTTTCCCCAGCTCATCAGCCTGCTGCCCCCAAAGGCACGCTTCCCAGCGCTGAGTCCCGGCTGGGGCTCTGGGGATAGGGTGGTGACTCAGACAGTCCCATCCTGCAGAGAAATTAATGAGATCAGGGGACCATGGGGGAATGGGCTAGGGGAGGCCTATCAGGGAGGGCTTCCCTGAGAAAGGGGCATTAAGCCATTCTTGAAGCCGAGCAGGATCTAGCAGGTGACAGAGGGCAGGGTCTTGGGGTGGCCAGGCAGGAGATGCTGCAATGTTTGAAGGACCCACGGAGCCCCCGAACCTCACCTGTTCCAAGGGGTGAGCCCTGCAGTAGCCTCCTTGTTGGTCTCTCTGAGCCTCCCTTGCCCCTCCATGCCAAGAGCTTGAACTACATTTTTAAACTGCTCTGCAGGCCCCAAGTTCCTGAGACACCCAGTCCACAAACATGTACCTTGCTCCTTCCTGGGCTGGCTCCGGCTGGGCCTGGGGCTGCCCTGGGCACCAGGCTGGAGCTGGCTCCTGCCCCCGGAGCTCACCGAGGAAGAACGAAGATGGAGGTGAACTCAGGCCTGGGGTTGCAGGTACAGCCATCCCAGGCAGGGGGAGTCAAGGAAGGGCCCCCAGGTTGTGTGGACTGGAGGGCAGGGGTTGGGGTTTGGGGAGGACGGGAATTACCCCAGAAGTTGTCTGCCCAGAACGGGGACCATGTTCTTCCTGTGGCTGGTGGACTCTTGGGAGCCCTGCTGTGGCCTCGGGGCTCTGGGTCCTTGGGGGTGCTGAGCCTGGAGACCAGGGGCAGGTTACTAATCAGCAGTGATATCGCAGCTTTGGGGGTCAAGGCTGGGAAGCCATGTACCCATCCCTATGAGCACCTGCAGCCTGCAGGGTCCTGGACCGCAGGGCAAGAGAGGCCCCGGTGCCCCTGTGCCCACCTGGGCAGGGGAGGACCCACTTTAACCACCGCGACTGCCCAGCCGAGGTCAGCCTGTCCAGCTCCAGACCCGCTGGGAGCTACCTGCCAGACCTCCACACCAACGCCGAGAGCCTAGCCTGGTGCCTGGCACACAAGAGCATGAAGTAAATAGCTACCACATGCAGTAACGGCAATGACAGTGACCCAGGCAGCATGTCCAGACAGGATCTGGACAGACCTGGGTTCGACCCCTGGCACCATGACCTTGGACACGTCATTCTGCCTCTCATCAGTAATGGGGCTCATAACAGTGCCTGCACCTCAGGGGTGTCGGAAGGAGTCACCCCATGGTGAGCTGGGGCTTAGTGCATGCTGGCACCCTGCGGGACTCTTGGCCTGGGGTGTCCATTTCTGGAACCCTCTGAAGCGTGCTCTCAGTGTAGTGGGCTCTGTGAAGTGGGCCTTTACCGCTTGTCACTTAGAAAACCTCCACAGCCAGTTCCCAGCGCACAGCCGGCCACGCCCCTCCTCTTCCTAGGCTCTCTGTCCGCCTGGTTCGCAGCGTTCACCCGTCCCCCACTCTCCCGCCTCTGCCTCCAGCAGGGCGTCCCTGCCTTTGGCTCCCCTCCGTCTCTGTCTGCCAGGGGTCCTGTCCCAGAGGAGCCGATTCTCCAGGGTCTCCCGCGCCCCCTTTCACAGCAGTGAGATGGGAAGAGGGAGGGAGGGAGGGAGGGAGGAAAGGAGAGAGGAGGAAAAAAATCAAAGCCCACATATTGGTTCCAGATGTGGCCCTCTCGCACAGCCCTCTCCAGCAATTTAATTAAATTCCCCCAGACAGCCAGGAGGGTTTCTTAATGATCAAATTTCCCGGCTCCCCTCCTCGAACGGCTCACTCTGTCTCCCTGACGGATGGCCGGCGGGGTTCTTCCTGCCGTCAGCTTTGTCAGCTTTGCCAAGCAGGGCCAGTGGGGGTGGAGTGGGGGGCTTCCCGGGGAGCACAAAGGACCCTGCGCGGCACCCGCCTGCCCTCCCTCCTTCCCCAGGGGATGTAAGTTCTCCGGAGCCCTCCCTTGCCAGGGCAGACTGGGCCTGGCTGCAGCCACTGGAGGCGGCCCAGCAGACCCCTCCCCTGAGCTCAGGCCTCGGGGCTGGCCTGCCAGGGACCCATGCCAGCAGGGGCCACCAGGGGCTTCAGTGGGAAGAACTCTGGGCTCACAGACTAGCCAGAGATGAGGCAGGCTCAGACCTCCTCTGCACCCTCCCCCACCCCTTTGGCAGCCAGATAGACCAAGGCTCAGAGAGGGCAAGACATGGGCCAAGATCACACAGAGCGGCCTGCCGGGAATGGGCCATGTGAGCATGCAGACCGAGGCGGCCGACCAGCACTGAGGAGAGGGTCTGCAAGGGAGGGGTTGGGTGCTATTTCCGGGCGCAGTTCTCCCGGGCGAAGCTAAGGATCGCCGGCGGTAGACCTCTTGCTTCTGCAGTAGGAAGGAATCTAGGGGAGCCTTGAAACCACCATCTTCTCCTGTAGACGGTGCAGTGAAGCTGAGCGAGCCCCACCTCCCTCCCGTCATGGGGTGAGGGGTTAGAGGGTCTCTGTATGGACTGAACGTTTGTGTCCCCCCAAGTTCACGTGTTGAAGCCCCAACCCCCAATGTGATGGTATTAGGAGGCGGGGCCTGTGAGAGGATCATGTTAGATGGAGTCAGGAGGATGGGGCCCTCAGGATGAGATTCGTGTCCTCATAAGACTAGGCGACATCTCCAGAGCTCGCCCTCTCTGCATGTGAGCAGAAGGAGGACGTCATGTGAGCACACAGAGAGAGGGCGGCTGCCTATCAGCCAAGAAAAGAGACCCCAGAAGGAAACCGCCTTACAGCACCATGACCTTGACTTTCCCAGGCTCTAGAACTGCGGGGAACAAATCCTCACTGCGCAAGCCGCCCGGCCCACGACAGTGTGTGGTGGTAGCCCGAGCTGACTCCGACAGGCCCTCAGCACCTTCTCGCTCTGTTCTCCTGGGCTTCGGGGAACCCCGAGGACTCGTCCTCCCCACCCCAGGGAGAAGCTGGAGATCAAGCAGGGCCCCTGACGTGGGCACAAAGGGATGGTGGAGAAAGAGAGGTCCCTCAGCGACCCATCTGGGCGCCCCACCTGGGGCTTTCTCCAGCGCCCAGCCCAGCTCATAGCTGGCTCTTAAGGCCCCACACCATGGTCAGGCATAAGGATCAGCTGGCAGGGCCTGGGTGTACAGTGGAGGCGGGGTGTCGGGGAGGAGGCGGCCCTCAGACCAAGGGGCTCTGGCCAGCGGGGGCAGTTTTTCCGGAGGGAGCAGATGGCGCTCACGGGAGGGAGGAGTAGGGCAGGCTGCTGGGAGCGCAGAGAGCCCAGGGCTTGTTCCCTAAGCGTGGGGATCCCCCAAATGGTGCTGAGAGCTTGCAGAAGCCCAAATGGGATGAGGGAGGAGACAGGAGAGTCTGTCCCTGGCCCAGCCGATGTCCTACCACCGCTCCTGCCCCCAGCCTGCTGGCCCCTCAGTCCCCCACGCAGCCCCCGGCAATGAGGAATCAGGGCCCTGCCCTTTTGCCTGGGGACTGAGGCCAAACAGGGACAGCTGGGCTGGGTCTCCTGGTCAGTGACACACTGGGGTCATGAGGGTAGGAGGTCAGAGTGGGGTCAGGGCGAGGGGAGGGAAGAGGGAAGGAAAGGGAGCTGGGCCGGAGGAGCAGCAGTCTGGAGGAAGCTGCTGGGCGATGGGTTCATGGCCACACCTCAGAGCCACGCCCAGTCCTGCGCCTTTGGGCCTCCGTGCCCCTGGGAGCTGCCGGGCCGAAGCTGTGCCTGCCGCGTGGTCACCACGCTTTCCAAAGGTCTCGTTTTATGGAAACTGCCAAGACGAAGAAGGAAACAATAAAGGGGCTTTTCACCCACTTCCCCCTGGAGGGGCTTGTAAAGCACAGACCCGGCTGCCGACAGCCCCTCCTGGGCAGAGGGGCCTGGGGGAGGTGAGGGTGCTGGGATGGGGCCAGGGTCACCACCCTCCCGGGGCCGCCGCCCTGGTCGCATGTGTGACAGTGTGTAAGTGTGAGCATGTGTGTCTGTGTGTGAGAGTGTGCGCATGAGGAGTGTGCAGGGCCTCATTCCACGCCTCTGGCTGATTTAGCATTTTGAGTCTCATGCAAAAACACACACTCATTGGTAAAAAGGTAGAAAATACGTAGAAACACAAAGAAGATAAAAGTTCCCTGGGTCCCAGCCCCCAGAAAAACCCTGGTACCAGCTCGGCATGGGACCAACAGGAAGGAAGCCTGGCCACACACCCGTGCACACACACGCCCACGCCTTGCACCTTTTCCTAAATGGAATTGTGTGGTACCTGCTGTTCCGTGACTTGCTTCGCTGAGCTGCTGTGGGGCCGAGCCTAGCAGGTGACGAGTCCTCTATGTCAGCTATTGTCACCGCTGGTGTTGGACAGCTAGAAAGGCTAAACTTCGCACCTGGTGTTCGTTGACAGTTTTTCATCCTTGTGGCTCACCTAATGCGTGTCCTTTGCCTATTTTTCTCCTGGTGTTTTTGCCTTCTCCTTGTTGGTTTTTAACAGTTCTTTATATATTAAGGTCACCCCACTCTGTACATTGGATAGTCAGGGTGACTCCCAAGCTGCCTGGGGTGAAGGAAAGAGGGAGAGACCTCGCCAGGGTCTGAGCGCGGGGTGGTTGGCCCCAGGACCCCAGCCTGCCAAGGAGCCCTGGAGTCAGGCCGCAGGAGGTGGCTGGGCTGGCAGGGCAGTGAGGGCCAGTGGCAAAGGAAGAAACAGAGAAGGCTCAGGGCTGAAATCAGAGGCTCTGAGTGACAGAGGGTTAATGGGAGGCAGATGGAGGAAACCAGGTTACCCTTGCTGACAGGCGGGAGGTCAGGGGGCACGCGGCTTGTTCAAGATAGGAGCCTGGGTGACAGGCCGGCGGCAGGGCCTGGCTCCAAAGTGTGGTGCCCAAGGGCTGCAGCAGAGCAGGGGTCAGCTCCTCCCTGCTGCGTGTCCGGACCCTCTTGGGCCCAGAGCCAGAGGGACCACAGGACACTCAGCCCCCAGAGGTTGGACAAGCACCCAAACCTCTCCGCGCCTCAGTTTTCTTGTCTGCAAAATGGCCTGAAGCCATCACCTACTTCACAGTGTTTCTTGAGCTCAGCACGTCAGGCATCAGCACAGCGCCTGGCACTGTGCGAGAGCTCAGTGAGTGCAAGTTAAGTCCTTTTGTCACCGCGCTGGTCACAGACCACTCTAGTTGTCCTCTTGGTGGAGCTCTGCGTCGAGCCCTTTGTTGGCTCCAAGACTGTCAGCGCGGAAGGCCTCTGGCTTTGAGGCGAGGAAACCGAGGCCCAGGGACCACGAGGGGCCTGCCTGGTATCGTTCATTCCGATGGCTTCAGCTGTGTCCTCCAAAGAGATGTAAAGGGGCTTTGCAAATGTAAGCAAGTCAAGAAGAGGTCACAGTGGACACAAGTGGGCCCTGAGTCCAATGACTGGTATCATTTGGAAGGAGCGGGAGGTTTGGACAGAGACACAGACACGGGGAAGAAGGCTGTGTGCGCAGAGGGAGGTGGAGGTTGAGGTGATGCTGCCAGGTCCCGGGGGTGCTTGGGGCTGCCCAGGGCAGGGAGAGTTCAGGAAGGAACCTTCTCCAGACTCTCCAGAGGGAGCGGGGCCCTGCTGGGACCTGGATTTCAGACTCCTGGTCCCCAGAACCGAGAGAGGATACGTTTCTGGTGTTTTGAGTCACATAGTTTGTGGCACTTTGTTCCGATGACCTTAGTTCCGAAACTAACGGAGCCAGGGAAGAAGTGGGGCGACAGTTGGATGGACTATCCCCCCAGCTCTGCTCTGGTCCCCGTTCTAGAGGGGCCTCCTCCACTTGTGCACCCTATGCCCTTGGGCACAGCAGGCCCCTGCGGGCCCTTCAGTGTCTTCACCTGCGCTGTGGGGCACTGACCCCGGATCAGGTGAGAGAAAGGCTGTGCAGCCCCGGGGTCACCTGTGGGCTGCTGTTCCATTCAGAACCTTGGGGTCAATGGGGAGGGGGTCAGACAGCAGGGTATGGACCCTGAAAGCAGAGACAGACACTCCCAACCACCCAGGGTAACACCTGGGGAGGCTGAGGCAGGTTGGAGCAAGTGCCCCATCCAGATGCTCATCACTGCCAGATAGGAATCTGGGCCCAGGTGCCAGATCTTCTGATTTTGCACGACAAGCTGGAAATCTCCATGTCTGCGTTGGCAAAATTTCCCAGTTTCAGTCACGGGGAAGATCCTTCTTTTCTGGAGCATGGACCAAGGACGGAGTGTGCTGGGAACCTGAGGTCTCATGCTGGCCCGCCCTAGAGAGGCCTAAACCTGCTGCCCACCCCACACCCCCTTCTTGCCCTTCTACCCAATGGAAGGGGAGGCAAAATAAGGCGTTTTGAGTGGCCGATGGGGGTTTTAATTAGCTGGTCACTTGATCTGCAAAACAACCTTGTAAATCTAACAACACCAACAGTGTGCAATTATCCATCCCCTGCTGCATACTTGACCCCTCTCGGTCCCCAGAGCTGGACCTGGGCAAGCTTTCTATGGAGTGTTCTTGTGAACGGTTTTGCTCTTGTTGGAGGAGGCGTATTGTGCCCATTTTAATGTCTAATGTCTTTATTGTGCCAGGTGGGAGAGACTCCCAAGCCCGCATGGCGGGGGCGGGTGGAGGCCAAGGCTGGGATCACACACTCTTCATAAGGGACTTCCCAAAATCATTAAGAGATCAGGGCTCCACAGCGGAGCTCGAGGTTAGGGAGGTTCAAATACGTGGTCCAAAGGAAGATGCCGAAAAGTGGTCCTAAGCTTGGGTGCTCCAGGGCTGGAGTCAGGGCACTGGCCGGGCCGTGCAATGGGCGGAGCTCGGACGGCGCCCAGCGGCTGCGGGCGGGATGGCAGGGCGGAGCAGGGCCGGACCAGGAAGGGGCGAGAGCGCCTCAGGCTGGGATGAGTCCGCGCCCTTCTCTCCCGGGTCTGTCCGCCAGCCACCTCCGGCTCGTGCGCCGGGATGCGCTGCGGTCCTCCGAGCCAGCAGGGGCCGCTGTTGCCAACGCTCACTTCCGGGGTCGACGCGAGCCGGAAGTCACTGCGAGAGTGACTTCCGGCACGGAGCTGCGGGTGCGGCGGCGGATCCGGCAGGAGAGGGGCTCCGACCAGAACAGGCCCGGCCAGTTCCGCGGCCGCTCATCGTGCCCAGTCGGTGTCCTGGCCTCGGCAGAAGGTGTGGCCGCCCTGCCGCGCTCGGGGCCGCCGCGATGCCGTTCCTGCACGGCTTCCGGAGGATCATCTTCGAGTACCAGCCGCTGGTGGATGCGATTCTGAGCTCCCTGGGGATCCAGGACCCGGAGCGGCAGGAGCCCCTGGACGGGTAACTCGCTCTTTTCCTGCGGGCCGGGGCCGCTCCTGCCTGGCTCTGCTTCCTTTTAATTGTCACTAGAAGCGAGGCGGGGAGCGGAGTATCTGTGTCCCCACCGTACAGATAAGAGACAGGAGGGGGCCGAGTCGCGCGGCTTCGAGTGCGAGCTGCCCCGGGCAGGCGGTGCAGGGCACCAGTGCACCGAGGGCTGGAGGGCGGGCGCCGGTGGGGCCTCTGCCTCAGTGCCCACCCTGTCGCATACACCCGGAGTTGCAAAGAAGCAGTGTGGCATCTATGAAATCCTCGGTTTTTATCCGCAGTGCCAAAATGAACTTGCTGCATCTGAGTTAGCATTTTATATAGACAGGAATAGGTCTCTCCGTGAACCCGTGGGGAAGGTGTCAGAAAGTGCGTCATTAAGGTTTATGTCAGGGAGCTCAAAAGGACCCCTAGCGTTCCTGATTCTCTCGCGCCAGAGGAGAGAGGCTGACGATCATGGAAAGCACCTAGGACTGAAGAAAGGGGGATCAGGTGCGTGTTTGCAGGGATCCGTTGGAATTTCAAACAGTGGCGGTTCTGCCTCTCTCCGGGGACTTCGGTGGAATCGCAGGCTTCCGTCAGCGCTGTTCTCTTCACTTTGAGGCTTGTTCTGAAAATGCAGTGCAAGGTGTTTCCTTAACTGCGAGGCTGTTCTGGGGTGGGTGGGGGTAGGGCAGCAAAGGGTGGCTGCAGGGCTTATACTGTCATAGTCCTAGAATGTCTGTTTTGCGCCCGTGGGGCACTGGGCACTCTCCAGGGCTGGGGAGGAGACAGCAGGAGACTAAAGGCCACCCACCTGCAGGGTGCCAGGCCAGGTGGGCCCACCACTGTTCCCACACTCAGCTGGTCCTCTTCTTTCTTGCACCAGGCCCAGTTATGTGCCCAGCGAGGAGGGCCGACTCCTTGTTCTCACTGAGCTTCTGGAGAGAAAGGCCCACTCTCCATTCTACCAGGAAGGCGTGAGTAATGCCCTGCTGAAGATGGCCGAGCTGGGGCTGACCCAGGCAGCCGATGTTCTCCTGCGGCATGGGGCCAACCTCAACTTTGAAGGTCAGGGGGAACCCCATGGGGCTGGAGTGGGTGGGTGGCTTCAGTGGAACCCTGGTCCCGGTGGACAGCCAGCCCTTTGGGCTCTGCTGACTATTCTCTTAGACGCTACTTCCCTCTTATCACGGCTGTTGACTAAGGAAACCCACACTGGGTGGCCTCCCATCCCCCCACCCGCCAGGCTTTAAATGGCCCTTTCCACCTCTGGTCCAAGAGCAAGTTTGTTGCTGCTTATACCATGTCATTGACTTAGCAAATCTTCCCAGCTCCCAGCTAATTCCCTGCTTCCATTAATGTGAAAATGCAGCTGCTGGCTCTGTGCCCAGAGCTAAGGGAAGGTAATTTCCTGCCTCTTATTCTGAGAAGCGGGAAATGCCATCTTGCATTTTTGTTCCTGCTGTAGGAAGCCTGGAAAAGGTCACACGGGGCATACATCATGGAGGGACTGTGTTGGCATCTTAGCTTGTAGGTGACAGCAGAGGGGCGGTGCAGCTCTTCCCTCTTTGGCTCCCCCAGGGAGGGCAGGGTCAGCTAGGAGGCTGCAGGGCTGACTTACGACCAAACGGGGGTCTCTGTGCTGACCCAGGATGTGGCCGGGCCTGCTTCCTCTCCCCATTTGAGGACAGGCTCAGAGGTTGCTGGGCTGCTGGAGGGTCAAGGGGCTGAGGGCCAGCTTCGAGAAGCTGCCAGTCTGGGTGTCCTCCCGAGAGCCCGGAGGAGACGCGGTGTTGTGTGGCCCCATTTTACAGAGAGGAAACTGGAGCCCAGACAGACTGAGGACAGTGCCCCCTAGAACGCCCCCAGGACCGGAACCTAGGTCTGAGCCCAGGGCCTGTGCTGTAGTATCCGATGGGGACGACTATGTTGTGACCCCTCAGGGTGACAGCCCGGCCTCCTGTGCTGGGAGTGCTGGGCCCAGGCTGCTGGGCCAGGGCCTGGGATCCTGCAGGAACGCGCCGCCGATAGGCAGGGCTGACTGAACTGTGTCTGTGCTTTAGACCCGGTCACCTACTACACGGCCCTGCACATCGCTGTCCTGCGTAACCAGCCCGACATGGTGGAGCTGCTGGTGCGCCATGGGGCCGACATCAACCGGAGGGACCGGGTAAGAGCCGGGTCCAGCCCGCTGTGGGGTGTGCTGGAGGGAGCCACGAGCAGCCTCCAGGATGACCTGGCTGTGCTTTCTTGGCCCAGATCCACGAGAGCAGCCCCCTGGACCTGGCCAGCGAGGAGCCGGAGCGCCTGCCCTGCCTGCAGCGCCTCCTGGACCTTGGGGCAGATGTCAACGCAGCCGACAAGCATGGTGGGCACCTCCTGTGGGGAAGCAGGGCAGCCCTGGGCCGGTGCCTTGTGAGGGGGGCAAGGGTGCCCCGGGACGGCAGGTGGGCAGGCACAGCACGGTCTGGGGTGCGCTCAGGTGCACCTTGCTGCCTTGAAGGGGCTCTGGAGAGTGCAGCCGTTGGCCCCAAACCAGCCCCGGGAAGGCTTCTGCAGGGGGATGGGGGGCAGGGTGTGGGGCGATGCTCTTGGCTTCTGAGGGAACTGTGTCTCAGGGTCCCAAAAAACCCTACCTCTCCTGGCCCTTACGCTCTGATTTGTGCGGGTGGAAAGAGGATGGCCAGAAAGCGGTGGCCCTCCGCCCAAGCTGAGAGGGCAGTCCTTTCCAAAGGCCATTTGCTGATCTCCCGCCACCCATGGGCTTGCCCCGCCCCGGGCTCCCCGGCCTCCTACCCTCACTGACTCTCCCTCCTTAGGAAAGACTGCCCTGCTCCACGCTCTGGCCAGCAGCGACGGGGTGCAGATCCACAACACCGAGAACATCCGCCTGCTGCTGGAGGGAGGTGAGGCTGGTCCCCAGCTGTCCCCGAGGCCCGTCCTTTCACAGGGCACTTTGGGTCCTGCAGGCTCTCCCTGCACCTGAACGCTGAGCGTTACTTTAAGGGCGTTGGGGCTTCTCCAACCTTCTGTTGTTCTCTGCTCCTCCAGGGGCCGATGTCAAGGCGACCACCAAAGACGGGGACACCGTGTTCACCTGCATCATCTTCCTACTTGGTGAGACAGTGGGCGGGGACAAAGAGGAGGCCCAGATGATCAACCGCTTCTGCTTCCAAGTCACGCAGCTGCTGCTGGCCCACGGGGCCGACCCCAGCGAGTGCCCAGCCCACGAGTCCCTCACACACATCTGCCTCAAGAGCTTCAAAGTGCACTTCCCCCTGCTGCGCTTCCTGCTGGAGTCCGGGGCCGCCTACAACTGCTCCCTGCACGGCGCGTCCTGCTGGTCCGGCTTCCACGTCGTCTTCGACCGGCTCTGCTCCCACCCCGGCTGTGCCGAAGACGAGAGTCACGCGGACCTCCTGCGCAAAGCTGAGACCGTCCTGGACCTCATGGTGACAAATTCCCAAAAGCTGCAGCTGCCCGAGAACTTCGACATCCATCCTGTGGGCAGCCTGGCAGAAAAGATCCAGGCCCTTCACTTCTCCCTCAGGCAGCTGGAGAGCTACCCCCCTCCCCTCAAGCACCTGTGTCGTGTGTACATCCGGCTCTACCTCCAGCCGTGGCCTGTGGATGCGAAGGTCAGAGCCCTCCCTCTGCCCGACAGGCTGAAGTGGTACCTCCTCAGCGAGCACAGCAGCCCCGCCGAAGATGACATCTGACCACCCCAGACTGAAGGGGACAGGGTCCGGGCCCCTCCATCAACCTGTCGGTGGACCTGAGCACCTGCGGCAGCCTTGGAGGGAATCTTCGGTCCTGCCTGTCCAGAAGGTGCAGGTTGGAAAGGAGCCTTGACCCTTAGTGCAGAGCAGGCCAGGCAGAGCCCGGCCGCTGCGCTCATCCCGGCGGGGAAAGGCTGTGCGTCCGTCAGGAGACTCCCCCTTCCCTGGGGCAGCACCCCCAGGTTCTCCGCTCGCGTTGGCAGAAATGACAGGGTGCGGGTTTGGGCTGTTAGAAGGGACTGCTGGGGATTCCCAGAAGTGGGGGAGCCCTGAGCCCAGATCCTCGGCCAAGAGCTGCATAGAGACAGCCGAAGCCAGAAGAAAGCTGGGGGGCCTTTGGGGTGCAACCCAGCCGAGGTCCTTCCCGCCACAGAAGTGCATCGATGGGCCTGGGGGAGAGTTGAGCGGCCTGCAGCTCTGGGCCCAGACTCCTGCGGCCCCGCCTACCAAGCTTGGGGCTGTGCTGTGCCAAACCCAGGGTCTTGGGGACCATGCCTTGTGCTAAAGCAGCAATCATGTGCGACCAGGGACAGCCCTTTCCAGACTGTCCCATCTGACGGGGAGAGCGACCAGGACGGAAAGCCAGCTGCGCCGCCCAGTGCAGAGTCCCCACGAAGCTCTTCTGTCAACGGTGGTGGTTTTGAATTGTGTACATGCCTCGGAAGCGAGCTAAGGCAACTAAATGCCACATTTACACTACCAAATCGCACTGGTGTCTCTCGGCCTTAAAGGCCCTTGGTATCATCCCTGCCCCCCGGTTCGGGTGAAGGGCTGCACAGCGGCCGGGAGGAGGGGTGGTTGGTGCAAGCAGACACTGCCTTAGGGTCGAGTAGCCCGCACTCGTCTGTGAAGGAAAGGACCACTCCAGACTGGCGGGGCTGTCCCAGCACCGGGGCCCCACCCTTTTTAGATTTTAAAGGTTTATTTTTTCTCATTCAAGGTGGGGGTGGGGGGAAAAGAGAGAAACATCCATGCAAGAGCAAACCCCCAGTAGGCTGCCTCCTGTATGCGCCCCAGCCCAGGATTGGGCACGTGCCCTGACTGGGAACCAAGCTGACCCTTCAGTTATGGGACGATGCTCCAACTGAGCCACAGGCTGGAACAGTCACCCTTTTTTATTTTGAAATGAAGCGCTAGCCAAGGAGGAGCCCCTGGGTGTAGCCAAAGTGAGGTTACAGACCTCTCTCCTTGCTGCAGGCTGCTGTGGCCACCACTGGGCCCCACTGCCAAAGGGCTTGAACCGGGACCCTCCCGCCAGCTGCAGGAACAGCAGTGCTGCCCCCTCCAGCAGCCTGCCCCTCCCCCCCAAGGTGGTGTCCTCAACCAAGTGAAGAGGGGTCTTTCCTCTGAAGGCAGCCAGGCCTGTGCCTGGAAGGCCTGGTGATGGCAGGGCTGGGGATCCAGAGGCCCCGTTTCCAGCGGGCTGCCGTCTTCCCGCAGGCCAGCTCTGCCCAGTCCCCACCTAGGGCAGCAGGGCCAGGCTCCTGCCCCGCTGCCTGTTCAGCCGTACTCCCCGGTGGGTCCTAGCGTTTTTTAAAAGAGCCTGTGTGACGAGTGGATGGCAGGCAGGTGTATCCGGTGGCCTCACTCAACCCTGCGAACCATCGATGTGGACAGAGCCTCCGGGCAGCACCAGGTGCCACTCCCTGCCCCGGCACAGGTCCCTCTCCCTCCTGCGGCCGTCATCTCAGGGCCAGGCTGTACACGTGGTAGATCTCGTCGGGCAGGTTCTCCTGCCGCTCCTGGGCCAGGAGGCTGAGCCCCGCGCTGCGGACGATCCCGTGCACCACCTCAAGGTCCCGGCACACGCTGCTGTCCACGTCGTCCAGGATCACGCCCTCCTGGGCCATGTTGTCCTTGATAACGATGACGCCGTTGGGGCGCAGGCCCCGCTTGCAGCGCCGCAGGAACTCAGCCAGGTGCTGATCAGTCAGGTGGCCTGTGGGGGCAGAGGCAGGGGTGCTGAGGAGGGTGCAGGTGCGGACACCCTGCTGGGCATTCCATTCCCTTCAGCCACCCCACCCCTTCCTGACTTAGCTGAGCACGCGCTTTGTGCTTCACACCAGGGCCTCAATGGCGCTCTTGACAGCCTGGAGGGGCTGACTGAACCCCAGTGGTGCAGGACAAAAGTGGCCCAGAAGTCACCTTGCCAGGGGCAATCATGAAGCATGCTGCTGGGATTTCACCCCAACCAGGTGACTTCCAGGCTGTGCCTGACACCTAACACCATGTACACCCCCCTCCTAGGCCTGGACTGGCCGAGCGGACCAGACTTCCTTCCCTGCACTGAAACGCCACTGAGTACAGGGCCAGGCCCAGCACGTCCCAGCAGGGCAGTGCTCCCTGCCTTGGAGCGGGTGGCTGACCACTGGGACAGCGACCTGCTGCCAGGTCAGCAGCCCGTAAGAGCACCCTGGGTGGGCCGTCAGCCTGAGCAGGTACAGGACAGGGTGGCAAAGCCGGGCTCCTCCCTGCCGGCAGCAGGGAGTGCCAGAGCTTCAGTGTCTCCTCTTAGTAAAAGCCCTCTTTTATAAAATCTCCTGTCCATGGTCTTTGTAAGGTAGTTAATGGTCATGTAAATTTTTCAACAAAAACCTGCCCTGCCACAGTGGGCTGCAGCAGGTACTGAGTTAAACCAACATGAAAGGAGAGGTACTTTCCAGGCGGTGAGCCCCACGGTCCTGGGAACGCAGGGCAGACGGGAGGAACCCCCGCCACAGGGGCACTGGCCCCAGGATCTCGGGGGGCTGCAGTCCCCGCAGCGGAGACACACGCCGGGCTGGGGAGGTGGGTGGCAGCAGGACGCTCACCTATCACCCACTGGATCCAGATGACGTCGTAGGAGCCGGGCTCAGGGCTGAAGTCCTGGAGGCCGCAGCAGAAGTAGTTCCTCACCCTCTTGCCCTCCTCGCCCAGGTAGGTCTTTGCTTTGACCAGAAAGTCCTCCGTCACGTCCACCATGTCCACCACTCGGAAGAGGGGCAGGAGCAGCCGCTTCGTGATCCTTCCGATGCCAGCGCCACAGTCCAGGGCGCAGGAGGTCCCCGTCTTGTTCGGGCCTTCCTGAAACGCAGGGGAGGGAGGCGGAGACACTCTCAGGAGGGGTGAGAAAGCCAAAGGGCCCCTGGAAGTCATCACATCTAAATGAGGCACAGGCTGGAGCCGGCCCCAGCGGGGACATCAGTGGGTAGGAACATGACGTGGCTTTCTGGGTCACAGATTTCTGAAACGAAAGCCAACTTCCGCTGAAAGGCGCTGACTTGAAGAGGGGCATTCATGTCCTCTCCTGACACCCGTTACAATGACAGCACGGAGAAAAAAAGAATTCGGTCAGGGAGGGAACAGAGGGCAATCAGTAAGCATGCGCTTTTAACCAACTTGGGACGATGGAAAGTGGGCGGAGGAGAGACACGGGGTGGACTGCTGGGGGGCGGGCAGCAGCCTCCGGTGCTTGCTGAGGGAGAGACAGGAAGGGGACAGGACCAGGGAGGCTCCAGCCACAGGGGGAAGGCGGTGGGCAGAGCCTGCCTTCAGCAGAACAGCCAACAGCCAGGGCCCAAATGCCCACACACACGGCCAGAGAACAAAGGTTTCGTCCCTGGAAAAACTGGAAAACTCAAAGGGAGACTACCCAGTTCTGGTGCCAGGGAACCCCCCGAGTTGAGGCCCAGTCCACGGTCCACATGCCACCCCTGCCCTCTGTCCGAGGCATGGGCGGCAGACGGTGACGAACAGCCTCAGACCCTTCGTGGGACAGAGAAGACAAGGCACCAGCCACGCGCGCCCCCGCCGGAGAGCACCCAGGCCCACCTACCCGCAGAAACCTCTGCAGGAACTTCCGGGAGCTGCCGATGTCGATGCTGGAGATGTGGCCGTACCCCCCGAGCATGCCGTCCACCGTCGGCGGGACCTCTTTCCAGTACATCTTGGCCTTCGAGTAGAATTGTTTCTCGTCTTCTATCACCTCGCTCGTCATGCTGTCGCCGACCTCGACTCCGCTCAGACACAAACTCAGCGGTGGCGCTTCCTGAATACACAAGAGCAAGTCAGCCAGGTCCAGGGCCCTGGTCTCACACCGCGCTTCGCTGGCCACACAGTCCAGCCTGGCGCAGAGGGACGTCCAGGGTCCCCCAACCTGCTGCTACCCTTTGGGGGGCAGTGTCCCCGTTTCTTGCACTGAAGTCATTTTACAAAGTTATCGTCATGTCAGAGAGAGACCCAGAGACCTGGCTTCCAGTGCTCCCCTTACTCTACAGGACACCTGATGCAATGGCTTCTGACCCCAGGGGACAGAGTTTCTGGTCTTCACTGAAGAGGAAGGACCGCGAAGCAAGGAGCCCAAGCCTGCTACGGTGGGTGTCTGGCTGATCCTGGGGGGCGGCTGGGCTGTCCCACCTCCCCTCTCAGTCACCAGCACAGAAGCTAGCTCACTGTGGGGACCAGACCCTCATCGACGATCCCCAGGACGCTGCAGGCACTGCTGCGAATGGGGAGACAGAACACAGCTGGACACAATCCCACTGTGAGGGCTGTGACATCCAGGACACTAGGAGAGCACGCCTGGGGGCCACCTCCGCTGGGGTCAGGGAAGGCACCCTCGGGAAGTGGCGGCACCCTCGGGAAGTGGCGTCACCCTCGGGAAGTGGCGTCGGTGCAGCCAACGGTGAGGAACAGCTCCAGGGGGAAGAGCGCACGCAGAGCCCTTGCAACTGGCAACTCCAGGCTCTGTGGGTCCCCTTTAGTAGTTTACGTCTCACCCCAAAGAGCGATGGGTGAGCAGCGGGACAGCTGGGGGCTAAGCAGGGAGCGACACGAGAGATGCGTGTTTGTGGAAGACAGTGCTGGCAGCCGTGGGAACTGCTGGGGCAAGGGCGAAAGCACACACCGAGGGGAGCCCCACCACGTGGACGGGGGGACCACCAGGGAGCAGCCGGGCGCTGGCAGAGAGCTCAGGCCCCCCACGCCGCCAGAGGGTGGCTCAGCAGCCCCACGCTCAGCCTGCCAGCCCCCCTCATGCCCGCAAGGGACCCAGGATCCCCTCGCTACCCTGGGGCACTGGCACGGGCTCCCCCCACGCAGGCGCTGTTCTACTCGCTGTGAGGCCTGTGCACGTCAATCTCGGCCCCCACCCCCCGCCCGGAGCGCCTGCCGTCCAGTAGGAGAGACAGGGCGAAACTGAAGCCGACTAAAACACAGGGAGAAACCACGAGGACTCTCACTGGGCCAGAACGAGCCGTGGAAACTCAAAGGATGGAGGCACCCTTTCTGAACGGCGGGCAGGGCAGCAGCCGAGAGGCGGTGACGCGGAGATGCGTCACTGTTTCTGCGGCGCCCCACGTGCACGTAGGGGCCCACAACGCCTTCACTTCCCATTAAACGAGCAGAGCGGATCTGGGCCAAACGCTCACCTGGCTCCACGCCCTCTGCCTTGCCTACCCCATGTAAGCCCCCTGGGGGCAGGGCCATCACTCTGAACACCATTAGTCCAGGGCCCCATTCAAGGTGGGTGTTCGCTGATTGGCTGTTGAATGAATCAAAGAATGACTCTCCTATGGCTACAGCCAGTTTCCACTTTTAAGAAAATCCCTTTTAAGAAAAAAGATTTTTTAGATAAAAATCCAACCATTCAAAACTGGTAACACTGAAGGCCATTACCGACAATATAATTTTTGCTTTAACAAAAAGCCTTACAACATGATTCCTTTAAATGTCAGGGTCCCCTGAATAACTAATTTACAAGAATTCCACTTTCAAGCAGATTCTAGGAACAAGCCAGGGGAGTCACATCTACGTTGGGAAATGGCAAGTATAACTTTGACATTTGTTCTAAGAGCTGATTCATTAGCAAACGTGACTCCCAGGGCCCTGTCTGCACTTTGCTTCTCCCGCTGTGGGCAGGAGGGCAACCGCGGCGTCATCAGCCAAACCGCCCTCCAGCGCTCTGCCAGGCTCACGGTGAGGAGCGGCGCAGCTGCGGGCCCGGGAGGGGCCGGAGCGCGGCTGGGCTGTGTGGGTGCTCCAAGCTAGCCCCGAGGGGAGGACAGAAACCCTTCGCTCACAGTGAATTCCTGCTCCTCAGTGGGCAGGGTGTGTCTGCTCATCCTTCAAGGCCATCCGCCACCTTCTCCTCCCCCTCCAAGGTGTTTAGGGGAAACACCTGCTGCCCCATGGATTCCCCCTGCCCGGGATCCATGGGAGACAAGGGTGACCGTCACCGCCAGGGCCTGGCAGTCACCAGTCTCTAAGAGAAAGCCTGGGAGCGACGGGAGGCCAGGGCCTGCCTGAGGTTACCTCTTCCTCCTCGCAGCCTGCTGGCCGGGGCCTGTGCTCCTTGGGTCCGAGTGTCTGCAGCTGGACATAGGAGAAGGGCAGCGTGCTCTGTGAAAAGGCAAGGGAAGGAGGGAGGGAGGAAGAAAAAAATTAGGGGAAAAGAAGCAAACAAAGGCTCTGATGGAGCCAGGGGAGCCAGGTCTGAACCAGGCTCTGCTTCTCCCCGGCTGCGCGAGCTCGGATAAGACACTTAACCTCAGGGACAGAAGTCCCTTACCTGTGAAACGTGAGCAGCAATGCTGACTTCAGGGCGAGGCCATGGTGACGAAAGGTGGACGGAAAAGCGTAAATGCTGGGCGCCTATTACCTCCGGCTTAGAAATCTGTCAAATGAGAGCCTCCTCAATGATCTCAGCCAGTTGTGAAGGTCAACGAGGCAAACGCAGGGAAGCGCCCTGTGGGCTGCGGAGCGCTGGACACACCACAGAAGTTGTGGCTGACATGCCAGGTGGCGGGTCAGTCCAGCAGCCCAACGGTGCTGGGCGTGCAGGGCAGGGGAGGGAAGGGCGCTTTCGGAGATGCCATCTTTGTGTCTCTCTGGCTTCCGGTCTCTGCCAAAGCAGAGACCCGCGTGGTCCCTCTGACCCTCCCACAGCCACCAGCTTGAGACAGAAAACCCACTGCACTGCAGGAGTGATGTGCCTGGAACACACCCAGGGGACCAGGAACAGAATTAAGGAGGGAACCCCAATGTCTCGGCGCCATCGGGGCCAAGTCCTCCCAGGGACCACACAGTGCACGGGCAGCAAAGCCAGGCCTTTCGGTGTGACAGCCTCCCCGCGCACAGGCTGACCTTGGCTCCAAGGTCTCCCGGCGGCGCACTGTCCTTTGCGCTGTGTCCCCTGTGTCTGACCATATCTGGGGCAGGGTCCGGGGTGAAATACGATAGCGACTCCTATGTCACGGCACTGCCTCGCGCCCGGCTCCGAAGCGAGCATTTTACTGAATCCTGGCACCCACCCTCCGAGTGCGTGCGGCCCTTATCCCCGTTTCTCAGAGGGACACCAAGGCTGAGGGAAGGGAAGGGAAGGGGCTTGCGGCGGCCCGGGCACCGGCGTGGGGGGTGCCCGGCCCAGGCTTCGGGTGCCCCCACCTGCCTCCGCGACCCCCACCCGCGGCCCGAAACCGTCCCCGAGCGCGCACGTGCGGCCCGCCGGGCCGTCCAGCGCCGGGTCACGTAACGAGCCGGGGCCTCAGGGCGCCGAGGCAGTTGGGAGTCAGGGCCCCCCTCACCCGGCGGCCGCCGTCCCCACTCCGCCTCGCGCTACTCACCCCGGGCGGGGGCTCCCGGGACGCGGAAGAAGAGGACGGGGTTAGAGAAAGAGAGGGCGGCGGCAGCGAAGAGCCCAGAAGCCCACAGCCACCTCGGTCAGACCACAACCAGACACGACACCTCGCGGCGCGCGCTGCCTTTGTCCGCTCACGTCAGTTCCGGGTGCCTGGAGGGGCGGGGCCTGGTTGGCCCCGCCCCGCGCCGACTAGCCCCGCCCCCTTGGGCTCCTGACCCAACATGACTTCTGCGTCGTTTCTGGAAGAACGTCCCATTGAGAACATGCGCAGGGCCAACACTCTCCAGCACTTGCACCAGTTCATTTGGAGGTTCAAGGCTGGACTTTTAAAAACGAGTGTTCTGTAAACTCCCCACTGGGTAAAATGGGGGCGGGGGGGCTTTTCCTCTCAAATCCCACACACAAGTAACATCTTAATACAGATCTAAAAAGGAAAGAAGAAAAAAAGAAATACCTTGGCAGTGCCCAGGGGTTGGCATCCCAAATAAGCAGAACAAGTCCATCAAGTTTCCATTTCAAAAAGACTGCCCTTCTTTAGGCTCCTCCCATATAATAGAAATTCTGGAATTTCAGGCAGCTTTGATGCAAATAGGAGTTTGCTGGTACCTAGACCTGGTGCAGCTCCCCAAGCCTCAGTCTCCTCTCCTGCCAGGCAGATGTAGTAATTGCTCACCTTCCAACTCCGGGAGGGTTGACTGTGTGGGACACTGCAGTTCAAGGCTTCAGCCCTGCACTTGCAGCCATTATAATGACGATATCCACCCTAAGTCCATTCGTCCTAACTGACATCCTGGTCTTAAATTGTCGGCGCCTTCCTCTGAGTGTTGCACACAGGAGGTGCTTGAATTGTGTTTGCTCTAATGAGGTGACAGCTATGTGGTGGGGTGCAGAAAAGCCCCACCTGTGGAGTCCCCCAAATCTGTTTATGTCCATATTATTTGGCATCCTCTCTAGAGTACTCCAGGTCAGACTCGGGTCCCCTTTCAGGCTTCATTTTCCGCGTCTCTAGGGGAAAGGGATAATGGGTAATGCCAATTGCCTGGGGTGTCTATAATCTTATTTTTGGGGCTGCTCTCTGAGTTTAGCTGTTTTGCAGGCTCCTAAAAATCCACTCCTGCTTTTATTTCCTGTGCACAGAAAAGGAAGTCCCCTCCGTACACCCTGACCCCCAGGCCTTTCCAGGTCTGGCCAGCCCTCTGACCTCAAAGCCTCTTGCATTTCCAAATTCCAAATCTCCAACGTAGTAGTTGCTCTATTAACGTTTACAGCAAGCAAAGGCTGGAGGGCTCCTTAGAAGTCATCTAGTTAGCCTGGTGTTCTCATCCATTTTTTAAAAACTCACATATCCTCAAATAAATATCAGCCCTAGCTGGTGTGGCTCATTGGATTGAGTGCCAGCCTGTGAACCAAAGGGTTGCCAGCTCAATTCCCAGTCGGGGCACATGCCTGGGTTGCAGGCCAGGTCCCCAGTTGGCAGTGCATGAGAGGCAATCAATCACACACTGATGTTTCTCTCCTTCTCTTTCTCTCTCCCTCTCTCTAAAAATAAATAAAATATTTTAAAAATAAATATCAAACTTTCTGACTTTCCCCACTCATTATTCTAACTTCCCAAAGAGGTATTCCTCCCACCCCTGGCTGAGTATTTGCAAGAAATGGAACACATACTCGGTGACACCTCCTCCAGTCAGGTCTTGTAAATTGATTTACAAAATATGGGTTTTTTTTTTAATTTTCAAATTGTGAAATTATACCATGCCAGTGAAATTACTGGTCCAAATTACCCTTGTACCTCACTCAAATTTCACAATTCAAGCCTTTTCCTGACAGTCCATTTTCCCACGGAGCCCCAACAGAGGAGGACTGGTCCAGTGTTGCAGAGGTGGAACATGGTCCCCAGGTGGATTCTCTGGGATTCCGAGCCCGCTGCCTTGGTGCTGCCCAGCCTTCCGCTGGCAGCTCTCCTTCCAGAACTACCAGCCCCAGCACGACCTACCTGGGCCTCCCTGATCTGGAGGTGGTAGCTGAACCCTGGGCCCTCCATCCCCGGTGTGGGCATGGCTGCTCTGATCAGGAGTTCGCCCACCACCTGGTGACTGCAGCTTGGCATCCTGAGTACAACTGCCCTGCCCTCTGTCCCCAGGCCTCAGTGCCCACTGCTCCTCATGTAGCCTTGGGCAAGGGGCGGATCACAATGACCCTGAAGAGGCCCTGAAGGTGGCAGGGAGGGGCCGGCAGAGGGACCAGTCTGGGAAGATGGGCTCTCCCAAGCACCAGCCACCTGTTGAGAGCTCTAAACTCCCTGGGACCCTCTCTGCCCCACCCCCAAGGCACACTAGGGTGAGTGGCACCATCAGGAGCCAGCTCAGAGCTGACAGCCTCTGGGAGCGACGCGTGGTAAGGAGGAAGCAGGCTCTGAGACCCCCAGGGTCAGGATCTGGGGGCAGGTCTGGGTTCTGTCTCCTAAAGGGAGAGTTTGCTAAAAGCACGTGTCTTAGCCCCACCCAGATCCACCACTGTATTTTGCCATGTATCATGTGCTCCCGTGCATAATGTGCACCTGCGTTTTTGACCCAAACTTTCAGGAAAAAAAAAATCTTTTATTTTAATTTTTAATTCAGTTTATTTATCTATTTATATTTAGAAACAGAACCAATGATCACATTCCAGGGTATTATTTTGCATATGGATGTCATCATTGCTTTCCAGAGTTACACTTTTAAGGTATAAGCATAAATAAAAGAATTATTTTATATATAAAACGTGTATATAGACACGGAATTAGTACTACCCATGTATAGTGCCTATCCTTATTTTCCCCTCCAAAATTTGGGCCAAAACGCGCATTAGACATGGCAAAGTACGGTAAATCAGAATCTGGGGCATCTGTGTTTTCGACCTGCTCCCCACTCCGGGGTAGGGGCGGGAGGCCCCCGCAGGAGGCAGGTGCTGAGCAGCTCTCTCCTTTCCGGCTGGTTCCAGGTTTCCCATTCCTAGAAGGGCGAGTGTTAATAACAGTAACAGCCTCCAGGACTGGACCCCCCAGTGAGGGAAATGCTCCCTACCACGTGACATGAGGCTATTTCACTCACCAAGGGCCGGGGGCTCTGTTATCCCCATTCCACAGATGAGGCCGCCAAGAGGAGTTCGTCGGTCGGCTTGCTCCAGGTCACAAAGCTAGTAAGTAGTGGAGCTGAGGCTAAATTCTAAGTAATTATTTTGAAATCCTCATCATAATAGCAGCTAGTGTTTGTTGAGCGCTTGCGCTGTGCCCCACATTATTCTAAGCCATTTACGTGTGTCGGCTCATTTGATGAACGTCACAGCAACTCAAAAAAAGGTGGGTGCTCGTACCGTCACCACCCTCCAAGTGAGGAAGCCGAGGCTGGGCGAGTTCTAGTCTGAAGCCGCTCAGTGTCTGGCGAGCCCGGGATGTTACCCCCAAACCACGCTGCCTCGCCCTGGGCACGATGGCCTGGGGGCTGGTCTGTGCCCTCCTCTGCACTTCACATCGCAACCCCTGCCCCCACTGGCGTGAGGATGCCCTGAGCTGATTACAGGCCAGATATGCCCTGGTGCCACCCCAACCTCCGGGCCCAGCAGGTGGCGCCCAAGGGGTTCCCTGGCGAGGGCGCACGCCGAAGGAGAGACCTGGGGCTGCCGGGGCTGCCTCCGCCTGAGCTCCGATCAGCGCCTGGCGCGTGGCGATCTCGGGGCTCGAGGGCTTCGAGGGGCAGCGCCGAGTGGTGGCCGGCCTCCAGCGGCGAGTCCTGGCCCACAGAGCCAGGGGTGGATGTCTGGGGTTCCCAGCTGCGCCCTCTGCCCACCGTGGCCCCGCGGGCAGCGCGGAGCAGGACAGGGCTGAGGTCGCTGCTGCTGCCGCCCGGACTCCCCAGGCCTGAAGAGTGCGAGGACTCCTGGAGGGGCTCGTCCAGGAGGACCCCGGGCTCCTTGGGCTCCTTCCTAGGAGAGTTCCTCCCTCGCAGGTTCCGGCGGTTCCTGAGCCAGCTCGGCGCGGAGTGGGTTGAGCAGCCACAGTCACCGAGTGAGGCCCTGCTGGGTCCCCAGGGGGCTGGGCAAGGGGGCTGAGCCGTTTCCGGTGGGGAGACCCCGCCACCTTTCTAAGAATGATGCTAATGTTAGTCGAGTTCCTGGCAGAGTTCCGACAGCCATGCTTGGGGGCGGGTCTGCCATTGCCCATCTTGTAGGAATGAGGAAACTGAGGCCCGAGACCACGGAACTAGGAAGACCCTGGTAAGGACTGTCCCCAAAGGAAGGCTCTAACTGTTTCCGTCTCCTCCCGGCTCCCAGCATCCTCAGAACCGCGGTATCAAAGGGGCGTGTCAGAGTGCTGGCAGGGACGTTCTCCTCCCAGTCCAGACTGCTCCTTCCCCCCAGACCTGCGGTAAGTGTCCGGGCCTGCTGCGGGGGACAGGGTGGCCATCGATGCTCCAAGGGTGGGGACCCTGACCACTCATGCCAGATATGGCCCATTTGTCTTCAAGGGGCTGGTCATTGAACTTCCAGAATAGTCTTAAGAAGAGTTCGCTTGATCAGATACCCACCCTGGGGCCGCTGAGGAGAGATCGAGAACAATTCACCAAGATCAAAAAGGCCAACAGGTGAGTTCCGGGAGGATGGGGGTGGGGAGGGAGGAGAAAGCATTTCTCTGTTTCCTTTCTTGCCTCTGTCTTTCACCCATGAATTTACCTGTTTATCCATCTATTCATCCACCTGTGTGTGCATCCATGGTTCAGGTCTTCCGCCAAAGCATTCATAGCCCACCTGTGAATCCACCCATCCTTCCGTCCATCCCTCCCACCATCCACTCATGCATCATTACATGCACCCATCCACGAATCAGATTTTCTCCCACCACATTCAGGAATCATCCATCGACATCTGTGAGTCCATCCACCCATTGATTAGGTCTTCTACCAACACCTTCATAATTCATCCATGAATCCATTCATATTTTCATTTTCCCCTTCACCCATCCACCTTGCATACATCTTACCTGTGAACGAGGCCTTCTACACCCTATTCAGGGATCCACCCACCCATCCATCCGCCCATCTAGTCAGTCAGCCATTCATCTATTCGCAAACCACCACAATTTTATCCGTGGATCCAATGTGTAGATCAACCCCCTGAAAATCATTCTATCCACTTACAAACCCAGGGTACTAGCCATCGCTAATCTAGTCATGAAGCCATCCGCAAGTCGACATACCCATCCACACAATTATTCACCCACCCGTCCACACATCCGCCCACCCTCCAAGACCTGGTTCTTCCTAGTTCTTCAGGCCTTTTCACTAACCCAGCCATCCACCTACCACCCACCAGTCTTCCATCCTTTCACCCATGCCACCATCCATTCATCCATTTCTTCCTCTAACATTATCACGTCTTATTTTATGTTGAATATTGGGGGAAATAAAAGGAGGGATGGAGGCAGGAGAAGAAACCGTAACTCTGATGGAGGAGGGGAAGAATGCAGAAAACATCTTCCGACTTAAACGGGCTTAAACGGGGTTGAAGGGTGAAGAGCGCTGAGCAGGAGTTTAACGACCAGCCAGGGTACGTGCACGACATACACACCAGTCCTTCTAACCCTGCACCCATGGCAGACAGGGCTAACTGATCACAGCACTTCTCCCCACTGGCCCTGTGCTCCAGGCAGACACCACTGATGCATCAGAGTAGGAGCCAGAAACGAAACACATTTGCCAGCCCAGGAACTTTAAATCACTCTGGCCCGATAAACACGCTGCTCCTCACAAGACATAATAAAGAAATGTAGGGCTTTCAAGGGCTCAACTGTGAGAAGAGCAGGGACGTCTACGCTCGTGGTGTTCCATGGTCAAGAGCTAGCACTTGAGCACCTTCCAGTGTGGGAGGGAGGTTCCCTGGTGGGCCTCGGGGTGGGGGGAGTGCGGGGTGCATTAGAACAGGCTCCAGCAGCCTTTGAGAGGAGAAGCTGAGATCTCAGAGCATGGGCAGAGCTGGGGTGCCTCGGCCTGGCCCCGAGGCCAGCACAGAGTGGGCGTCGCGATGCCGATGGCTGTTGGGTGAGCAGGTCCGGGGGTTGCAGCCAGGCGCTGTCTTGGACACCTCCTGCCTGCCAGGCTTTTTCGTGGGCTGATGCAAAGCATCCCCTCTGGGTCCGCACAGGCGGGAAGATGTGGTCAGATGAACCGGCGCAGATGTAGCAGATGTAGTCAAAGAACTGTGGATGGATTGGCCCTGAGGACAAAATTAGTAACAATAATGTAACAATAACAGATCCCCTTTAGGCTAGATGCTTC
This sequence comes from Anoura caudifer, assembly GCA_004027475.1. Classification (NCBI taxonomy): domain Eukaryota; kingdom Metazoa; phylum Chordata; class Mammalia; order Chiroptera; family Phyllostomidae; genus Anoura; species Anoura caudifer. The sequence goes on from PVKU01000109.1 coordinate 48,412, forward strand.
ACACGAGCTATTTGATACTCACCAAACTCTTACAAGGATGCTGTTGTCATGCCTATACTATGTAATCATTTAAAGGGGACACCACAAGGGGAGACTCAAGGGCTGTCCCCCAAGGAGCACGCTGTTGAGAGGGGGTATCACGGAGGCTGGTAATTACAACAAGAACAGCTCCCAGTTAGAGACGTTCACCTCTGGCCCTGCAGCCCCTCGGCGGGGTGCTGTGCCATTTGCTTCACCCCCTCACAGCCCTGGCTGGTGGGCAGGACAGGGGTCCACTGTACGGATCAGAGAAGCAAAGCTCAGAGGAGTTGGGATCGAAACCCGGGACTGCCGGGTGCTCGAGATCCCACCTTTGTTCCCTGTGCGGAAATGCCAACACACGAGCGTGCCGGCTCTGGAACTCGGACTCAAGCTTGGCTCCATCCCTCGCCAGCTTTGTGACCTTGGGCACGTTGCAAAACATCTCTGTGCCCCAGTTTCCTCATCTGTAAAATGGGAACGGTGACCATATGTCATGGAGGTGTGCGGGCTGGGTCGGGCAGCATGCTGCGTGCCTGGCACTCAGGAAGTGCTGGGGAGAGGCCAGCAGCCATGACCATGAGGGTCACCCGGCAAGTCCAGTCCGGTGGATGTGAGTTGTTGGGGTGAAGGGGGCCCAGGGGGCTCGGGCCTCAGCACCCCCCTCACTCTCGCCTCTTTCTGCAGGCTCCACAGTCTCCGGGTGCCCGAGCTCAAGGCCGAGCTCACCCACAGCTCCTCGGAGGAAGGCTCAGGGCACCGCAGGCGGTGCAGCCCCTTCCGAGTGCGGTTCGCTGACGAGACCGTATGGGACACGGCATTCCGCTACTGGGAACGCAGCCGTGCACGTAAGCAGTTGGGATTGGGAGCCCCAAACTCCAGAAAGTTCCAGCCTGCACCTGGGAGAGCAGACCCTGCGGCCCTGGGTGCTGGGAGGAAGGCACTAGCCCACAAAGGCCAAAAGCCTGCTGAGCCCGCAGAGGAGGCACCTGAACTGGCCCCTCCGGAGGATGTCGGTGACCTTCAAGGACAAAGTCGAGGGTCCGAGGTCCAGTAGAAGTGTCCCAGATCAGGCAGCACCAGGCAGCCACCACAGCTGCTGCCCAGACCTTGCCACCACCGAGAGGCTTCTTGTTCCCAGGGTTCTCGCAGGCTGCATCCGCCCACCTCAGAACCGGTGCCCACAGCCTTCCGCCCCCGTATCTGGCTCCCCGTATGGCTTGCAGGGGCTGGTGATGGTGGGAGGGCGCCAGAAGCATCTTCTTCCCGTATTTGTGAAAGCAGAGTTGGATGAGGGGGTGTCCAGAAAGTTCCAGAAGATTAGGGAAGACCAGCACCACTGCATCTGGCAAAGAAGCTGGGAACCAGCAGGCCCGGGTCCACAGCAGACACCTGCTCTCCGCTCTGTCACGGCGAATGGGGTAGTCTGTCCGCTGGGCGTGGTTTCCAGTGGAGGTCACCAAAGCTCCCTTTCCTTTCTCCGCCTTCCTGGCTTCTTCTCTCCTCAAGGTCCAGCAGCGACCCTGGGGACTGACCTCCAACGGTCAACAGCCTGCATATATATATTTTTTGAGCACCTACTAGGTGCAGTTTCTGGAAACAGCTGCCCAGAGCCTAGCTGTAGGGAAAGCCCTAAAAATCAGGACTATCACCAACTCAGGGGGATCCCTGAGGGTTCCAGGAAGCTGCAGAGAGAAGCCGTGATGTTGCCCAACTTCCAGTTGTTTGATGAGGACACCAAGGGTCTGAGCAGATGGCACAGACACCAAGAAGAGACAGCAGAGGGACCCCGGCCACTCTTGGCGTCCGGGGGAAGGAGGTGCCCGGAGAAACAGTTTCGTGTAAATGGCAGTTGTCAGCTCAGGAGAGCTTCCTGGCCAGCCACCGGCCAGGGGAACTGCGCCTGCACCCCTGGGGGCCCGACTGGGGCTCTGCGGGTGTTTCCCAGCCGCTTCCATCCTCAGGATCCCTGACCCGTCAGAAGGGCTGCTGTAGGTTGGGCAGGAAGTTCTCCCAGCCCCCAGAAACCCTTCCATCCCCACGGGAGAATCCATACCCTCCCCTGGACCTCCATTGCGGGGTGACTGGCCTTCCCGTGGTAGAAAAAGGGGGCCATTTGGGGCTGGAGCCGGAGTGGTGTAGGGGTGCAGGGGCAAATTGGGTAATAAAGGCAAAAACAGTCACACAAGGGAGTTTTAAAACCTGAGCCTTCTCTGGAGGTAGCCAGAAGGCGCTGGGGAGCCTCAGGTTTCCATGGAGACCGGCTCTGCCAGCCTAGCCTGCCAGAGGGAGGAGGGGAGAGCTGGGGGGGGTGCCCCCTCCCTCAGGAGAGCTCTCACAGTGCCCTCTCTCCTCCAGTCCAGCAGGACATCATCGAGAACAGGCCAGCCACCCAGTCGGAGGCAGCATTGGAGCATGCGTTTGGGAGCGTCAGGAGATGGGGGGAGAGTTTGCCCAAAGCCCTGGACTTCCAGGCCAAGGAGGAGGCCGTGGCCAGCTCCCCGTTCATCTGGGACAGCCCCAGCCTGTGAGGCTTTGGGGAAGGGCTGGGGTTCCCACGCATTGCCTGGGCTCCCCCTCCTCACTTTGTAGAGCTCCCAGTTCACGGTCCGTCTGGCCGTGGGCAGGCCACGGGCCTGGGCCCTGAGGGCCTTGCCAGCCCTTGCCATGGACGGACCTGGGACCTGGGCTCCATGCAGCTCACAGGCTACTGTCCCTCTCAGGCCCATCCCGGAGCTGGAAGACTACCTCTTTGAGGACACCTCTGGGAACAGCAGCCTGCCCTGCATCCCCAGGGCCACCACCCAGAGGCAGCAGAGAGACCGCAAAACCTTTCTGGGTGCCCATAGCATTCTCGACCAGGTGGGCAAGTCACCCTGCTCCTGGAGCCAGAAACTGGCGAGCACCTGTGGGCAGCCAGCCACCTGGAGCACCCCAGTCCGGTGGCGGGGAGCAAGTGCCAGGTAAAGCCTCCCCACCCGCTTGGCCGAGGGGCGGGCTCTCGAGCTGGGCTGCCTGGTTCGGATCCCAGCTCCCGAAGAGCAGGCTGTCTTTGCACCTTGGTTTCTTCATCCCTAAAATGGGTTTGAGTTCCTGACCCCCAGTGCTGAGGCCCCAGGAGCCCTGTCTCCTGCCCAGGGACCGCCCCCCCGCCCCGCCCAGGCCCCAGCTGGTCCTTTTTCTCACTCTAGGAGTCCTTCCTGCCACCCCGCCTGGAGCTGCACATGATCCCGATTCGAGGCCGCCCGAAGGGGTACCAGCTCCTCCTGCCCTCGGCAGCAAGCTCAGCAATGAGAAACTTCCAGAGCTGAGCCCAGGTGTGCACGTGGGCCAGGGGTGAGGAGAGGCCTTCCTTGGCCCACAAATAAATGTGCATCTCAGGTGCCTGGAACCTGCTGCCAGGTCTCACCCTACAAGCCTCTCCAGGTGCCTGGTTTTGCTGATCTCTCGAGTACCCGGACCATGGGGAGGGCTGAGGGAGGGGGTCACAGCTGAGATGAGGCTGATGGGTGAGGGGAAAGGCATCCCCAGGGGTCAGGGTTTGTTCTAAGTAAATCCCTCTTCTGGAAGGTGGGAGACCCCGCCACACACCTCAAACCTGGGACCAAGCCTCTGTCCATCTGGATCAGCCCACACCTGAAACAGATACCTGGCCTGACCTCTGCCCTCAGCTTCCATCTCTGATGGAACCAAAGGCTGCTTGCTGACCTACCACTATGGGGCGAGGGTGTCCAGACTGAGGCTGAGGGAAAAGAGCCTTATGTGTGCTCAAACGCTCGTCTTCTGAGTCCCCCCGGCTAGGCTCACACCCTCTGTCCCTGGTCATAGCATCTGGGTGGGTGGGCCCCCACCAGCTGTCTTTTTCCTCGTGGTGAGGGGAGGCGTAGGCAGTGTTCAAAACCACTCAGGAGGTGATGAAAAGATCAGATGGCAGGTACTGCCTGGAGTTAATCTGACCTCTGTACTGACCCCCCAGGGCCACCTTGCATGCCTGTCTTCCAGGTGTGGCCCTGCCACAACTGTGTTCCAACACCCTGGCAAAGTTTGGGTCCCCTCCCCTCCTTGAAGCCCAGGTTGGGCCCCAACCCCTGGCCAGGCCCAGGATCCGGGTCTTTATCGCCACCTACTGGCCAGTAAGGAAACTGCTGAGGAATCCACACCCGGGTACCCTGATGAATGGGGGAAAAGGTGGGATTTGGGCTGGACAGGAGGTGGGGATCTCAGGGCCAGGACAGCTTGTGGATGGGGAGCCCTGTTTGAAGGGGTGCCCTGGTTGCAGAACAGAGGCGACAAGTGTAGGCACAGTTTGGACAAACCTTGTAGGGGATGGGTTGAGGGCAGTGCTACCACGCCCTTGGGTGGGGGGAGTGGGGCTGTGGGGCTGGCGTGGGATTTCAATCCCTGGGATGACTTTTCCCCTCCACACCATTTTCTAGACTTTCACGCCCAACCCCAGCACAGTGTTTCTATTTCCTAGAGAGTCTGCGGGTCTCACAGGAGGCCTGCTTCTACCGCACCTCCTCCCGGTGACCTTGGGAGCCCTTCTCACCGGTTCCGAGCCTCAGTTTCCCCCGCCCGGCCGCGGGCTGCCGCGCCACCCCGCGCCCACGCGGGGGCAGTGTTGGCCTGGCTTTGGCGCCGCCTGGCGCGGCCGAAACTTCTCCGCCTCTCGCCTGAGGGTCGGAAACTTTTCCCCTCGCGCCGCTGCTGTGCTTCGCGCCGCGGCACCGCCTCCAGCCCCGAGCTTCGCTGCGGCCGGAGCGGCCGCCTGCCACCTGCCCGCCCACCAGGGCTTAGTGGCCGCCGGTCCCGCAGCTTCTCTTTCTCACCTTGTGTTGATTAACCAAAAATTGCTAAGCTTGCGACAGAGCTGGAAGCAGCGAGCCCTCGAAACTGAGCCCCGCGTGCAGCGCACAGGGGTGGAGAGGCCCCTGGCAAATCTTTGCCAGCATCTGGGGGAGACCCAAAGCCGAGCACTTGCCCCGCAGGAGGCCAGCGCAAAGGGAAGGAGCACGGACAGGGACCTGCCGTAGGGGTGGGAATGGAGGGCTCCGCCTCCCCCACAGGCTCGGGCTGGCTGCGGTGCGGAGTAGAAGTGCCGCACCCAGGCAAGTGGGGACCTTCTGCTCCTCCCTGCTTCCCTCCGCCTCCCCCGTCCCCTTCCGCCCCTTCCCCAGCCCTTCATTTTTTTCTTTCCCTCGCCCTGACCCTCCCCTTGCCTCCCTTCTCTTCCTCCTTTCCTCTTCCACAAACATGGATTCTGTGTCAAGAGGACCTTGAGCATCAGCTCCGAGCCTCACATCGCACTCAGCACGCAAGCAGACGCAGGGGGACACCCACAGACACACCACACAGGCACACACAGCAAGCACACCACACACGGAGGCGCCAGCCCAACCCACAGACGCCACACGCAGCAGACACACCACACACACGAAGATGCCAGACACACATGCACACACTTCAAAGACATCTCACACACACACTCGTGCAGGGACCCACACCATACACACTAGGGACACCACAGATGGCGCGCACACATGCCCCCCCCCCACACACACACACTTAGGGTCTCCCAGCAGCTCCAGCCCCACATTCCCAGGCCCACCTGCTGACTGGGAGGCCCCAGATGCACCCCCCAGCCCCTCCCCATCCTCTGTAGCTCTAGTCACCGACATGCCCTTCCTCCGCTCAGGCAGAGCTTGAACTTGAGCTGGGTGACCAGAAGGAAGGTGTGGAGACAGGCAGGGGGTGCTGCAGTGTGGGTGGGACCCCTTCCCAGACGTTCCCAGGTTCTCAGCTCTCACCCCTTCTCAGGGCTCCCAACAGGGTCCTTTTCTCTGGTACATCCCCACTCAGGCTGGCAGGTGGCCAGTGTCTCCCGGGGCTCCAGGGAGCAGCATGGCTGGAAGGCCAGGAACGTGGCCTTCTGCCCTGGAGCTGGGGCCAGGCTCCAGTCCCCAGCACCTCAGAGTCTCTGGGGCGCAAGGCAGGTGTGCCCTACACAGGTCTCCTCTGCCCTCCCATTCTGAGCAAACCTAGTCCCTGCTCCATTCCACTCCCCACCCTCACCGTGGTCCATGCACGGACCTGACACAAGACCACGGGTGGGGGGTAGGGGGAGCTGATTCTGGTTTGGGGGCGGTGGAGAGGAGAGCAGGAAAGAGAGGAAAATCACTGCTCCTCTCTCCTGAGCCCTCTCCCTCCCAGACTCTTCCACCCGCTGGGCTGGCCAGGGCATCTCCTAGTCCCTTTGCAGCAGATAAGGAAACTGAAGCTCAGAGAAGGTGGGGGTGTGGCCAGGCTGCGTCCTCTACCAGGGCACAGCCTTCAGCCACACACGTGTTCTCAGTACATCCACTCATTGCTGGGGAAACTGAGGCCCAGAGAGGTACAACTCTTTTTTTTCTGGTTGCCTCTCGTATACACCCTGCTCAGGATCTGAACCCACAACCTGGGCATGTGCAGAATGATGCCCAGCCAACTGCGCCACACCAGTCGGGGCAGGTCAAACTCTTTCTTAAGACCACATAGTTTTTAAGTGTTGGAGTACGGACTGAAGGTCAGCAGGAGGAGACACCAGTGTATGGCAGCGGCTCTTGGCAGCAGCCCACGTCTCCCACTGAAAGGCCAGCAAGGTGGTCCATCGTCCAGCACGTGGGCATCTCGGTGGCAGGGAGGGCCAGGGCTGGGCCAGAGAGGGGGAGAGGTTATTTGGAGAAGGTGGAATTGGGGGAGGGTGTGCAGATTGGAAGCAGAGCAGCAAGAGCAAAGGGTCAGAGGTGCAGGAGGCCTCAAGGTTCCTTGGAGGGTGGAGGCCGAGGTGACTGGACCCGGGGAGTGGGCAGGGCAGGGCTGACTCCAGGCGGGGGCTGGGCAGAGAGGGGCCTGACTCCCGATGCCACGTAGAGCCACTGAAGGTGCAGAATCCGTGAGAAGGCAGCCCAAGCAGGGCTCCAGGGACATGAGCTGCCCCGTGGGCTCATCTGCTTTCATTCTGCAGGCCGTTCACTGAGCACCTACTGTGTGCCACATACACGCAGGCCCTGGGCACTCAGTGGACACTAAAATGACTAGCCCTGTCCTCAAGCTACAGTCTAGTGGGGGACAAGACTCAAACAGGACACAGTGACTAGTGATGATGATGGGAAGCCTGGGATTTGGGGGCACAGAGGGGGTCCAACCCATTGGACGGGGCGTGGGGCAGACGCCTGGGCCTTTCCACCACAGCGAGGTAGGGGCGTGGCCAGATCCGGACAGAGGAACGGGAAGTGTGGGAAGGGAGGTGACCGCTGCAGTCCTGCAGCGTGGCTGGTGCCGCGGTCCTGGGCCTGGGTGGCCAGGGGGCCCAGGGAGGCTACTGACAGGCCAGGGGAATGGCCCCTGTCCTCCTAGACAAGACACACATGTGCGCATGCCCTGTGCCCCCCACGTGGGCTGCCCACTGCTCATTCCAGTCCCTCTGCCTTCGACTGCCATTGACCTAACTCCCACCCATGTCCTCCCTCTCCCCCACCTTTCTGTCTCTCTGGGTCCTGTTGCCACTCCCTCCCAATATGCCCTAAACGACAGATGGTCTGCACCAGCCAGGGGCTCTTGCTGAAAGCCATCAAATCCCTCTGTGGAGACAATGTACGCTGCCACCTCCAGGCAGCCCTACAAGCCTCGACATTCCCTTAAACGGACTCAGGAAAGGCGGTGACACCGGTGATGTTCACTGTGCTATTTGGGCCCATCGGAGCTGGCTTTGGGCGGAGTCGGAGCCAGAAGCAGGCATTGAGCCCTCCAGGTTGGCTCTGGAACCTCCCGAATGGTGGCACTTGGTCCCCAAGAGCAGCAACCAGAGCAGCTCATTTGCCATCTCCCATCATGAGGCCTTGGGGACCCTTAATGACTCACCCGCCAGGGTCTCCCTAGCTTATTGTCTGCAACTGGCAGCCCTGGGGACCGAAGTGCCACCCCCAAGCTCCCAGGGAGCCCCTGCTGGGCTCTGGGCTGACTTCCAGCTCCCCTGGCCACGAGCCCTGCTGGCCCAGGCACTTCGAGGGCCCAGACGGTGTTCTCCAGGGAAAGATGCCTCCCCAGGCCGGCTCATGAGTGACTTCTAATAGCCCACAGCCAGTCTGGAATGTTAACTAGGGCAGCCAGGAGTCCATGTGAGTGAGACAGACCCAGGCCCTGCCCTCCCAGAGCTCCGAGACCCCCGGAAATCAGAGGAAGAATGACCAAAGTCTGTCCCATGCGCTGACATTGGTCTAAATCCTGCCATGCTTACAGCATATCTCTGAAGTAGGCACTGCCCCAGCCCCATATCACAGATGAAGAAACCAGGCACAGAGAGGGTAAATCACTTTCCCGGGGTCACACAGCTGAGCTCCAGATAAGAAGCCTGTGAGAAGTGCTGTGACGGAGGAAGCACAGGGCAGTGGCCTCCACTGAGCCTGGGGTTTGCTCCTCCAGAAAACTGGCCGGATTTTCCCCAGCCCAGAGGGCAGGGCTGAGGGAGCAGAGCCGCAGCCGGGTCCACAAGCTGGCTGTTGACGGTAAACTCTGCCCATGCCTTGGCTCCGTTCCTTCTCTTTCATTCATTCCCCAAACGTGTACTGTGCATCTACCGTGTACCAGGCTGTGTGCTGGGCCCTGTGAACAAGACGGGCAGTGCTCCTGACCGAGGTGCCCGCGTCTTGGTGAGGAGGGTACAGCTGGGGCTGGCTTTCAGGTGTGCGGCCCCTGCAGTCCGTCCCACAGGGCCCCTCGCCTGGAAGGGCTCTGCACAAGTTTTAACGCTCTGCCCTTGTCCTCTTGAAAGTCTTAACTGGCTTCCAACCAGGGCCCTGTGTTTTCATTTTTCCCTGAGCCCTTGTGGACCGTATAGGTCCGGAACGCAGACATTACACCGTGCTCGGTGCTGGGCCGGGCCCTCTGGAAGGCTGGCAGGAGGGCCCAGGAGGGTTGCTCAGAGGCAGGACCAGATTAGCCCAGGGGGTGGGCTTTGTCCTGACCCACGTCCTGCCCTGGGCCCCCGGACCCCTCGGGGCAGTTCCCTGGGAGCTGGGTCAGCGTCAGGCGCGAGGTCACCAGCAAAGCCCGGAAAGGACTTTGAAAAGGCTCTTGCGCATGTGTACTGACCGGATGAGGCGAGCGAGCGGCACAGTGTGGGCGGGCCCGGGCCCCGAAAGCAGGGAGGAGAAAGCCCCACCCAGCCGCCTCCGCCTGGCCCTGGGCCCTGATCCCTCTTCCTAGGTACCCCCGTTTCTGGGTGCTTCCCAGAGACAGTGCACACGCATACGAGGAAGGGAGTGCACGCGTGCATTTTATGCTGTACAGTCGATAATTCATGTGTTATGTATTGTACATGTTTCTCTGCACTTGCCATCCTCCCTTCACGGTCTAACTGGGGATCAGAGGAGGCTCTTTCAAGGTCACTTAGGCACAGCGTAAACGGCTGCCCATGCGCGGCACCTGGCCTTGACACAGTGTGGGCTACGGCCCCGCTGGCTGTTTGCCATATACCCAGGCCTCCCCCAAGCCTCTCTCCTGCCCCAACTGTTACAGAGGCAGCCAAAGCTCCATCCCATGAAGGAGGTACTATGATGACCCCCAATTCTGCATGAGGCTCAGAGAGGTGCAGCCACCATCCTGGGGTCACACAGCAGAACCAAGATTGGAACGCGAGAAGAAGCTGCGCTACCTCTCAGCAGCAGGTTCGTGCTCCCAGGGTAGGGTGGGGGGTCACTGTCTCTTGCAATATATTCACAGCCTCCCTGATGCCAGATGGGGGAGCAGGTGAGAATTGGGCAAAATCCCCTTCTAGCCTGACAGAGCCACCAGGATGGAGCTGGCAGGAGTCCCAGCAAGGCCCGGAGGGCGGGGCTGGGCCAGGTGGCCTGCTGGGGGTGGGGCAGGTGCAGTGCCCGGGCCACCTAGGCCCCAGCTGCAAGGAAGCTCCTGGCACGCCCCTAAGTGGCTTGTGCCTGTCATCAGGGAGGGCTGGCATCAGCTGGTTGAATGTGCCTGGGGCTGTGATTCAGCATTTGGGTTCAGGGCGTTATTTTTATTGGGTTTTGTTTATTCAAAGCTCTGCCTTTGAAATTTGTCCTCACGCCTCCCCATCCCAGAGAGGAGAGCTGGTTTGGATGCAGCCATGTGGTGTCTCACCGCATGGTGAGAAATCATCCCCTTGAATGGAGGCTCATTGTCCCTGAGCACACGTGGCCCCCCACGTGGGATGTCTGTGGTGGCTCTGCAGGACCGTGGACACCCACCAGCCCTGGCCTGGATGGGGCAGGCACCAAGCAGCCCTCCGAGCCCTGGGGCACTGGCACCGAGGGCTCAAGGAGGCTCAGCTTTGGGGGGTTATAAGGCCCTGTGACAGGAGCTAAGCACCGCCTCTGTTCAGAGAAATTCTAGGGGCATCTAGGACTTCTGAGGCCCATCACAGACCCCTCCCTCCCATTTAAAGCCCCTCATAAAGGAATCCCGCGGCCTGTCTTTTGGAATAATAGTCCTTGTAGCTAAAATTGAGGTCCTCCATTAACTCTGTTTCAAGGGGTTGTCATCTGGGGTTTCTGGGATTAACTCATTTACTGCTCATAACTGAGGCACAGAGAAGTTGGGCCACTCACCCAAGGTCACACAGCTGGCAGGTGGCCAGGCCAGGATCGAAGCCCAGCCAGTTCAAAGTTGTTATACTCCTAACCTAACGTAAGCATATGTGCGTGCACACACACACACAGGTGCACACTTGTGGTGCCTGGTTCCTGGGAAACCTGGGGCTGGATCCAGGGACGGCCCAGGGGAGAGATCCGTGCGTGTTACATGACAGGGTACATGACAGGGCACAGGGTCTAGCTGAGTGGGATGACTGGGTCCAGTCCCTTGTGAAGGTCAGATGAGACCCACCTGGGGATTCTCCTGCCCCGAGGGCGACACAGGGCCTCCGCCCTTGGGGCAGCTGATATTACTGTAGCAGACAGATGGAGAGTGGGGGTCCCACGGCACAGCCACCCTGGTGGTGACTGCAGTCAGCCCAGACAGACGCCGCCCCTTCCTCCAGCCCACTCATTCCCCTCTCCTTTTCCCCTCTCCTTTCCTTCTCACCTGTCCTCCTTTTTATTTATTTTCAGAGAGAGGGGGGAAGGGAAGGAGAAAGAGAGGGAGAGAAACATCAATGTGTGGTTGCCTCTCACATGGCCCCGACCTGGCCTGCAACCCAGGAATGTGCCCTGACTGGGAATTGAACCAGTGACCCTTTGGTTCACAGGCCCGCACTCAATCCACTGAGCTACACCAGCCAGGGCCCTTCCCTCCCTTCTTACTGCCTCTCTTCCTCTTCCAGCCTCCCTCCTCCCTGCCCTTCCCTCACCCCTCCCTCCCACCACCCACGTACTGACAAGGATAAGGCCTGCTGAGCCTCTGCCCCTGGAGACGGTCTGACCGGGCCCACGGCACAGGTCTGAGAACCCCAAAGCGAACATGGGAGCCACGGATTCCAGCGGCCTTCTGTGTGCCAGCTGGTGAGCCCACAGATGGGGCCGGGCAGCCCAGTCCAGGCCTCTGGCTGCCCGCTCCTTCCCTGGCAGGGGGGTCGACCACGGCCCCACGGGTCTTCCGGGCTGGGGTCGCCAGCATTTGTGGCGTTAGGACCCTGATGCCAGTTTGCAGCAGCTTTTGGTGGTTTAATAGAATTGAGGGTACATGTAACTTGCCAATGTTCCCTTTTGATCTCACTCCTTTTTTTCTTTTTTCATTGTTTTTATTTTTAGTAGCTCAACAGGACAGGGCTCCGGACAGGGCTGGAGCCACCTGCTCCTCTCTCCCGCTTCCGGGTCTCCTGGCGGTTCCAGCCCTGGGATGCTTGTGAGGTGGTCCCTGCAGGCTGGGTTCCTGGTTGCCGGTCTTGCCCCCATCCCCCGCTCACCGCCTCACCCCCCCACCCAGCACCGATCTGGCCTCAGGAGGCTCTTCCTCTGGCAGCCCCAAGGTTCTGTCCCCTCTGCCCCCTCCCTCCATGCTCCCCCTCACCCCGCAGCAGGCTTCTGGCTTCTTCTTTAATCTCCTGAGCCAAAGTCCTTCATGCCCCAAGGCCTTTGCACATGCTTTTCCCACTGCCTGAAATGCTCTTCCCACCAGCTTCAGTGACTCCTACTTAACACCAGGTCTCAGCTTAGATATCCCCTCTTCCAGGAAGCCCTCCTGAATCAGAATTGAGCAATGCTGGCACACAGAGGACCCCTCTCGAGCAGACCCTAAATTCCAGGTGCACAAGGACTGAACAGGCCCCAGCACAGAGCCCGCCACCCAGGAGGCCCTCAGTAAATGCTGGGCAAGGGGGCAGGCAGGACATTTCGGGCAGACCTCCCTGCAGTGTTTGGTGCCTCAGTTTCCCTGCCTGTAAGGTGAGGGGGTGGGTGGTCCTCCTGCACTTGCCATGTGATGATTCTCTGGTGCTCCCGCTGGGTTTCTGGCGAGGATCACTCTCATTTCACGGTATTTGACTTCCTTGATTATCTGATTTTCCAGGGAGGAATGTTAAATCTCTAGGTTGGGGTGGCATCTGCCTGATACCCAGGCACCAGTCCCACCCCACCAGCCTGAGCGCCCCTGGCACCCTGCGGGACCCGTTAGAACGGCCCCCTCTTGGCAGATGAGAAACCTTCGAGGTTCTGAAGCTTCGCGCTGCTGGTGCTGGTCCTGTGCTCTGCAGCCAGAGCCATCCATCAGGTCGGCCCCCGGGGCTTGGAGCCAGAAAGCAGAAAGGCTGGGTTCCGGTTCTGACTTGGGCACTTTCTGGGAGACCGAGGCACGCCTTCACTGTCCTGTGCCTCGGTCCTCAGTTGTGTAATGGGTGTAATAAATCACAGCACACACCCCCCACCACCACACCAGGGCTCCTGAGTTCACAGGGATGGTTCCCTGCCTGGGCTCTGGGGGCTCAGGGGCCTGCCCTTCTCATCCAAGGGGCAGTGGCTAAGCCCCAAGTCCCTGGAGCCAAAAATAAGCCAGGTCAATACCTAGCTCTGCTGTTTAGCTGGTTGTGTGACCGCAGTGCCTCAGTTTTCCCGTCTACAACACGGGGGTGATAGGTTCACCTGCCTCTCCTAGTGGCTGCCCGCACTCACTCAGTTGCATATCAGGGTCTGCTTTCAGCAGTCCCAGCCTGGCCCCCACCCCACCATCGTCCTCTGGTTGATGTGGGGCAGCAGGCATGACCAGCACGGGAAAGACACCGCAGGGACTACGAGCATCCCCTCCCCGGGCACGCATCTGGTCCCACTGTTCCAGCCCTGTGGCCTGAGGTGAGTCCCCTTCTCCGAGCCTCGGGCTCTCCGCCTGGGAAAGGATGTCCAGATTCGACCGCAAAGGGCACCATGAGGCTTACATGGAACAGCGTGTGGCCATTGTCGTAATTACTGTTGTGTCAGAAAGTGGAGTCGGTTCCCTCCGCCCCATGCTAATTAAGATGGGAAAACAAGCCTGCAAGAGGGAGCGTTCACCCGCACCCCCCCCCCAGCTTCTGCAGAGCTGAGGCCCAGAGAGGGGGAAGCCTGACAGTGGGTTACGCTGGGGGGGTGGGCACGCACAGAGACAAACCTAGTTGCTGAGACCGCCTCCAGGAAGGGTGGGCGCAGTGGGTGAGGCTAGAGCAGGTACCCCAGGTGAGCCCTGGCTCCCTGCTCAGATCTCAAGGGTCCAAATACCCTGAATCTTTCCGAATGCCTCTCCCAAGAAGCCCCCTCCCCAAGAAGGCCCGGAGCCCAGCTTTCTGGGCAGAGAAGGGGGCAGCCAAGACCCAGAGAAAGGCAGGGACTGACCTGAGGTCACACAGCACACAGGCTGTTCTGTGGCCCCCGGAGCCCCTGTCCTCCCGGGCCCGCTCAGCCCTGCAGAGACCTGCGGCGCCTCCCGGAGGTCTGGGCCAGGTGGAGCCGTGGGATGAAGGGACGATCCGCTGAAATCCACCTCCCTCCCAGACTTGCCGGCCCCTTCCGCCAAAGGATCGGGCTGGGGGGCGCCAGCTTTGAAGTCCCACAGCGGCCTGCTCCCCTCCGGCTGGGCGGGGCGGGGGGGGGGTGGCGGGCCTGCCTCCCGGAGGCCTACATGGAAGGGCAGCGTGGGCAGTCCTGTCTCCCTGGGACCCGCCAGTAGGAGTGCACAGGGACCTGCCTCGTCCAGGGAGCACGGAAGCAAGTAGTCCTCAGCCTTCCGGGCCCTGCGCTGGGTGCCCTGCCTCTGCCACCTGTTGCCCCTTGGCCGCTGGGCCAGATAGAATCATTGTGGTTCCCAGGTATGGCTCTGTCTCCGGCCTTAGCACATGCTGTTCCTCTTGCCTGGGCTGCCCTTCCCACCTTTTTCTCCAGGCTGAGCCCAACTCCTTATTTGCTTGGTCTCTTGCAGACCTTCCCCAAAAGGACTCCCTCACCTGCTTTCCGGGAGCTCTCCCACCTAGCCCCTAGCAGAGAGGAGGGCACCTGGGAGTCTAGAAACCTGGTCTCCCCCAGCCTCTGGCTGCGAGCTCCAGGAAGGCCGCCTCGAGCCCCCAGCCTGGGCAGCTGCGGGTGGGTGCTCTGCACACTGGGAGAATGCAACAGTAGCCTCACAGGCCAGCCTGAGGGGGTTCCAGGGTCCTACACCACATCATGGCTCCTGCGGCACCACAGCCCCAGATCACAAAGCTGGGAGACCTCTCTCCCCACCTCCAGCCCAGGCCTTGACCTCACTGTGCAGCCCCCTCCGCCCCCACCCCACTGCCAGCTGCTGTCCCAGCCCGCAGGCTCCACCACGGGCAGTCGATAGAGCCCCAGCCTCGGACTCCCTACCCCAGAGTCCCAGGATGCTTTGCAGCAGCCTTCCTGACCGGCCTCTCCTCTGGGGATCAGCTGGTTTCCCGGCCTCTCCCAGAGCCTAGGACAGCAGGCTGGGGACAGAGTTTCAGTTCTGAGTTGCAGTCAGGGACACTCAGGGCCACAGAGTCCCAGAGCTAGTGGGACAGAGCTGGCAGTGTTGGGCCTCAGGACAGAGAGACGCCCCCCATCCCTCCACCCAGGCTAGCTTCCAGCCTAGGACTCTGTTCAACCAAGGCCTCCTGCGAGGGGGAGGGGGCCCAGGCAGCATCTTTTTGGGGGGGCTTCCATAAATTAAACACGGGAGCAAATTGGCCACAAGCCTCCAGGTGGGTTCCATGTCGTGTCTCAGAACCGGATGTTTCCGATGCATGTGCGGAGCACCGTCTAACCCCCTGGACACGCACACAGTCCAAGAGCAGCCCTGAGCCCTTTCCTGTCTCCCCAGGAAGGGAAGGGGCGGGGCTGTGGGTGGGGTGGAGGGGGTGGTAGTGAGGCAGACATGGCTGAGCTGCCTGCAGGAGCTTCACCCTGGGTGGCCAAAACCAGATGTGAGCTTCAGCCCCACCCCCAGCTCCGGCTTTGCAGCGGCTGCCTCCCCAGTGTACTCTGCCTACAGCTGCCTACCGCCACTCCTACTGCCCCCCCCCCCCTGTTCTGCTGGGTTCAGGGGCAGAGCGGGGAAGGGAGAGGGTATGGACGGGCCCACCGTAGGACCGCAGGCAGGAGACCTGACACCCCCACCCCCACCCCAGCCAAGCTTCTCAGCCTGTTTTCTTGTAGATCCTGGAGGGCTGGACTAATTTTCCTCCTCCTTTCCTTTAACAAGTGTTTGCTGGGCACCTGCTATGTGCCGACCCTGTGCTAAGTGTGCCGATGCCTCTGTGGACAGCACTGTCATCATTTATCGGGGGAAAGAGACACATGTCAAATAGACCCATAAACAGGGGCTATCCTGGTGGAACTCCAGGCAGCTCAGAGAAAGGCTCTAACCCAACCAGGCAGCAGGGCAGGCTTCCTGGAGGAAATGGTATAGATGAATTAAAGCAAAGGCCAGAGTGAGGAGGGTGAGTGGTGGGAGGGGAAGAGTGTGGAGGCAGATGAGTGAGTGGGCTGGATAGTGTGAGTGGGAGAGAGGAGGGAAGAGCGGGCTGGTGTGGCAGAGGCCTGGGGGCAGCAAGGGGTCTGGCTGAACAGGGCCCTGCCTGACCTGGGGACCCACAGAATTCAGAGACAGGTTAAGGAAACTCAATGGGTGGGACCCAGAGAAACCGGAGCCAAATTGGGGCTAGGAGAAAACCCCAGCCTGGCCTTCAGGCCCCACCTGGAACGGGCTGGCCGGAGGCTGAGGGGAGAGAGCCAAGCTGGGCTCTGAGAGGATGCAGTGGGTGGGGCTGGCCCACAGGTGGATGGCGAGTAGAAAGGGCCTGCCACCCACTCTCCTGGAATACCTTTCTTCCCACTGCCTTGGTCAGACTCCTGTGTCCCTGGGACCCAATCTGAATGGTCACTCCACTGTGAAGACCCCCAGGTCCCCCCAGACTCTGTTCCCTTTATGATTTCAAGATCCTTAGAAAGCCCATCTCAAACAGCGATCTTCATGAACGCCTACCTCATGTCCCGTACTGGCTGGTGGGCACTTTGCCTCAGAGGCAGAAACAGCTCCCACAGCTGGGAAGAGGTAGCCCAGGCTAGGGGCCCAGGAGCACCTACTGCACCCCAGCCTTCCTCTGTGGCTCCTGGCAGGGAGGGGTCCTCCCTCCTCCCTGCAAGGAGGCTCTCCCCGCTCCTCCATCTGTCAGATCTCAGCTCGAAGCCCCCTCCTCCCAGTCCCTCCAGCCCCCCATCAGGCCCTCTGTGCCCTCATCGCATTTCCTCCAAGCTCTCCTTTATTTACGTGGGTACAGATGCCCCCCCCCGCCCCCCAGTAGACTGAGGCTCCTGGAAGGCAGGGCCTGTTGCTCTTGCTCACAGCTGTGCTCCTGTGTTGAAAAGGGTTTGGTCGTGCTTCAAACAGGGCAGGCTTCAAATAACAGTAGTTTAAACCAGAAGAGGGTTTAGTTCTTGCTGCAGTAAGTGCAGGCAGTCAGGTCCGGAATGGGGCTCCAGGGCTCCGGGGCTGCTGGCGACCTGAGCTCCTACGGTCTATTTGCTCTGCCATCCTCAACCAGCAGCTCCAACCTCACAGTGCACAGTGGCTGCTCTGGCTCCAGCCGCTGTGCTCACTTTCTGGTCTGCAGAAAGGAGGCAAAGGGACAAAGTATGTGACCCTGTCCTTTAAGGAGACGCCCAGGAAGTGATACAAACCACTTCTGTCAATATTCTATTGGCCAGAGCTTAGTCACATGGCTGTATCTAGCTGCAAGGGAAGCTGGGAAATGTAGTTTCTAAGCCAAACAGCCATATGTTCAGCTAAGGATTGGAGGTTGCTAGTCTTGTAGAAGAGGAAAGAAGAGACCTAACAGCTTGTGTCACAATCTCCATCTCCTAGCTCATCATCATCATCATCAATAATAATAATAATAATAATAATAATAATAATAATAGCAGCTGACATGTATTCAGTACTTTGTAGGCATTCACTTAATCCTCACAATAACCCTAACCCTCAAGGCAGGGAAACTGAGGGACAGTATTGGTTGAATCACCTGCCCAAGCAGCAGAGCTGGGATTTTGACCTAGGGCCACCTGGCTCCAGAGCTGATGAGACTCTTCTCTGCAGAGACTGAATTGCTGTGGAACGAATGGCTGACTACTGAATTTGCTCTTGTCTCCCTACAAATGGACAGTGGGCCCCTCAGTGTGGCTCCAGGATTCGAGCCTGGCCTGATGCCAGGGCACTCGGAGAGGCCACCTCCTGGATGGGGCCAGGGTTTTTGCCACTAGAGGAGAAGGAGGGACAGGGACAGTTGTGATCTGGAGACCACCTCAGGTGTCCTCAAAAATCAGGACTGGATTAGGTGAAAAGAAGATCTTTCTAGGGCAGTATGGAGCCTGGGGTGGCTCTCCCCAAGTTCCTGGCTTCTGGGGTGTCCTGATCCTGGTTGGGGGCAGGCAGGAGAAACTGGGGGCACAGTAGGCTCTTGCCTGGTCCTGCAGGAGCCCAGGGGTGTTGGCTGGCAAGCCAGCACTCTGCTCTCCCTTGGAAGGTGGTGCCCTTCCCCAGGGCATCTCTGCCAAGGAGTTCTTCCTGGAGACATTTTCTTACTCAATCCACCTGGATTTGGCACAAAGAGAAGAGGCCGTAGCACCCTGAAAAGTCCCGGTCTCCGCTTCGTGGCAGCATCCCTCAAGGAGAGAGGCCCAGACGACAACCAGAGGGTGCCGGTGTCTCCCCATCCAGCCTCACCTGGACACCTGCCACGCCACAGCCTGATTCCCTGTGGGTTTCCCAGCTGTTCTCCAGGCCCTGCTTCCCACCCACGTGTCCCATGTCCCAAGTCCTTTCCCTACAGTGGGGTGGGGTCATGGCTTTATGTGCGCCATAGACCGCACGGTATCTGGTGACACCTTCATACCTTGTTTTGTTTGAAAACTCATAGCAAATACTTAGAGTCACACCATGAGCCAATCAATTTGAAATGCAGCTAACAAAACTTTTTTTAAAACCATACTGTGATGTCATAATAAATGTGCTTCTCTATTAAGCATTAACCAGACCCAGCAGGAAGCCTAAAGCGAAGTTGCGAGGAGGAGCCAGAGTCTGAGGCATCTGCGTCCACTTTGATGTGATCCGCAGAGATCGGTGCTTTCTGCTGGGAACAGGGCGCCGGGACTGTGGTCTGCAGGGGCTGCTGGGTAGCTCATCCCTGAAGGAAGCTCAGCTGAAACTAGAGGAGAGGGAAAACAAAGATGTCACTTTTTTCCCAAGTTCTCGAACGCCTGTTGGAAAGCCCTGAATTCTATCCAAGCCACACCCTAGGTTGAGGACCAATTCTCTGCTCCAGCAACTGGGAGGCCAGCAGTTAGATGTCAGCTGGGCTGTGTGAGGACAGCGGCTCCACTTTTCTGTCACCCTCTCTCCAAATCCAGACCCAGATATTGCTGCTTTCCAGGTGGAGCGCAGGCCCCAGGAAGGCCCGAGTCTGGCTACCTCACAGGTGTATGCTCAGCAGGCTGGGCCGTTCTGAATACCCAGTATGTGCTCAACAGCTGCACCGAGTCTCCGCCCAACCCGGGACCCGGGGCCGTGAATGACTGGGGTCCATGAATGCTGCTGAACGAATGAATGAATGATTGAGTGAATGCGCGGCCGGGATGCGCAGCCTGGGTGCACGAACAAGGAGGCTGCGACCTCGTGCACGTGCATGCTTGTTCATTGCAGGAGGGGTACCAGCGCACCGTGCTCCCGAAGTTAGTGACGAGGGGCCAGTGATTTGGGCAAGGCTGTGCCTTGGAGGGGGCCTGGAGCAGGGGGAGGCCAGGGCCCTGCGCTCCCCACCCCGGTCTCCGCTCCTTGCTCCAGCCCAAACCAGGGACTTACTGAGGTTGCTTTGTTATTGGAGGGGGAGGAGAGAGCCGAGAGGGAAGGGGACAGCAGAAGCCTGTAGCCAGCAGCCTTTGGTGCTGACACATTCTGCTCCTTCCTTCCTCCCTGACCTCCCTGTGACCTCCATCACCCAGCCTGGGCCCCTCCACGGAATGGGGGAAGGGACAGGGACCTCCCAGTGTCACCAGGATATGTCCAGCCTAGCTGGGCTTCTGCCTTCCACCCCCCAGTGCACCGCCATCCCCCCAGCTCCTGCCTGGGCCCTGGGGGAACCAGGTCAGGCTGGAGGCGGGCAAGCCACAGCAGGCTCCTAGGGAGGCCAGTGAGGGCCTGCCCTGCCCCTCACTCCTGCCTGGGCGAGACGGGTCACTCTGCCTCTCTGAGCTGTAAGCCTGCTGCCCATGCAGGGCCAGCAGCACTTCCTCGCGGCCTGTGGCAGCCGTGAGGGCGTGTTGCCAGAGCCTTGACACCAAGCGGGCACTGGGAGATGCTCAGTTAGTACGATTTTGTCATCCTCATGGTGACCTCTCCCTCCGGTCTTCCCTCTTGCATGTGGGGCCCTGCGGGCTGGGTGCACCGGGGCAGATCTGTCTGTGCGGCTCTGAGTCCCCAGCCTCTGGCACAGCTCCTGGCACCGAGCAGGTGCCCACAAACGCCTGTTGAACGCACGAAGCAGCAGAGTTACTTGAGGGGGAAGCCCTTCCTCTCTCCACACCGCAGTGCCCTCATGTGTGAGAGTGTGCCCAGGAACTCGGAATCCCCGCGGTCCCGCCTGTTCCGAAGTCAGGACTGCGTGTTCCTAGCACTGCTGTGCTGAGTCCATTTATATACAAAAACGTGTGTGTGTGTGTACAATATTCATATCATAACACGTCCCCAAGTCCTCTCGTCCCACTTGGGCACCAGCCACCTTCTTGCTTCCCTGCCTGTTCCTGAGCTTTGACCTTAGTCCCGTTACACAGAGTGCTGCGGGGTCTTCAAAACACAGACCTCCGTCTGCAGGGAGGGACAAGAATCTTTAACGTGGCTCATAGGGCCTGCTCAGCCCAGGCCTCGGGGGCCTTCCCGGCCTCCTCCAAAAGCCTCCATCAGCCCCAGTGCATGAGCCTTCTCCCTGCTGCTGCTGCTTCCTCTACAGGCCACTTGTGCATGCTGTTCCCTCAAGCTGCAATGCTGTTCCCTCCTTCTTCACCTGGGTAACTCCTACTCGTTCTCCAGAACCTGGCTCTAGCGACAGCCTCTCTGGGAAGCCTTTCACAACCTCTCCTCCCACGGGGTGCAATCACCCCGTTACGGACTGCCATAGCCCCATGCCTTTCTCCCCGCAGTGCCCGGGCCTTGGGTCTTCGTATGTGAAATGGAGACCACGCTAGTTCCCCCTGCAGGGCGCGTGCGCCAGCGAGCCCATCTGTGCACGGTTCCTGGCCTGGTGCTCAGCGCAGCGCCTTGCTTGGGCCAGGAGGGATGGGGGCACGGCCTTCAGGGGACATCCCCAAAGCCACTGTGCAGCTGGTCTTCAGCAGGCATCAGGGAAGAGCCCCAGAGTGGCTGCCAAAAAGCGGTGAGGGCTGAGTGTGTGTGTGTGTGTGTGTGTGTGTGTGTGTGTGTGTGTGTGTGCGCGCGCGCGCGCGCGCGCGCGCGTAGCCAGCGGGGAGGAGCCTCCAGCAGAGGGGAGCAGAGGCAGAGGCAGAAGGGAGGAGGGGAAGGAGCTGAAAGCCCAGCGCAGCAGCAGCAGCAGGGCGCTGGAGGGGAGGTGGGCTGGGTGGGGCTCCCCAAGCCTGTGGGAGGAGACTGCGGGATTCAGGACCCTGGGCCCCGCGACTCACTTGGGCCTCTAGCATTCCTGGTGGCAAAAGCTTGCCTGCTGCCACTCCAAGACCCCTGTTTGCACTTAGGCTCTGCCGCTTACAAGCTGCGTGACCCCGGGTGAGCCCTCTGCCCCTCGAAGCCTCAGTTTCATTGCTTATAAGATGGGTATGATAACACATCAGTTTGCTGGGGCCAAAGAACCACAGACCAAGTGGCTTCAACAACAGAAAAGTATCTCCTCACAGTCCTGGAGGCTGGAAGTCCAAGACCAAGGCGGTGGCAGGTTTGGTTTCCCCTGAGGCTTCTCTCCTTGGGTTATAGATGTCCATCTTCTCCCTGTGTCTTCACAGGGTCCTTCCTCTGTGTGTGTCTGTGTCCTAAATTCCTCTTCTTAAAGGGACACCAGTCCTCTTGGGGTAGGGACCACCCTAATGACCATTTCACCTTGATCACCTCTTTAAAGACCCCATGTCCCGACTCAGTCACATTCAGAGGTACTGGGGGCTAGGACCCCCACATATAGATTTGGGGGGCACAGATCAGGCCCTGACACCTTTGCCTGAAAAGAGGCTAAACCGAAGGCTGACATGCATGTCTTTGGGAGAGTCTCCGGACAAGAGGGAGGGATGGTGCGGGGAGGAGAGCAAAACAGGAGAGGAAAGAGCCACCACGAACACACATTACTGATTCATCACGATGGAAGTCTGGGCACCCGGTCCCCCAGGTTGCCTGAGATTCCTTATAAAACGTGTCTCAGGACCATCTGCTGGTAGTTGCATCTCGCCTGGATCAAGGGTTGGCCGATGGGGTGTTACAGGCGAGCATGGATGACTGGCGGGTGGGCTCCCGGGGTGGGGAAGGGTGTCTCACACCAGGCATCACAGAAGCCCCAGGGCAGGGAGGCGAGATGCCCAGCAGGCCTAGGGCACGGCACTGCCAGGCCAGAGCCTGCGGCAGCTGTTCACACCGCTGGCCCCGGATGAGGAGGGGGAGCTGAGAGGTTTGCAGAAGTGGTTTGAGACGTGTGGGACAGAGTCCGCCCCGTGCAGCGCTCAGCTCTGCCCCAGCCCTGCTCTGGGTCCAGTCCGTCAGAGTCCCCTGCCAGGCTGGCCACCCGCTGTCCAGTCCTTGCAAGAGGTTACGGGAGACGGTGACGTGAGATGGTTACCGAGATGACCTAGAGCCCCACGGCCATGCCTGGGGTCGACGACCCAGCTCTGAACAGGGGCTCCTGTCTTTGCCTCCTGGTTCCTGACGCGAGGACCCCAAGGAGCTCAGAGGGTGGGTACAGCTTTGAGTTCAGTGGGACCCCTACCATTGCAGGTAACCAGGTAACCAGGGCCTCCATCCGGTAAGAGCTAAGGCTGCAGGGATGAGAAACCCAAATTCACCGTGGGGCACTGGAGGGGACAGGGAAGGGGGGTCCTGTTTCCACAGCTTCTTCGTGGGCCTTGTCCCAGCTCCCTGCGACGTGGCACCAGTGACTGGCTGCGAGTTCTGCGCACAGGGTGCCAGGATACCGGAGCCCAGCTCGACTCCCAGGCCGGTGCTCCAGCGACCCCACCCCAAGAGCAAAGGTGGGGGTCAGGGGGGGAAGAGGGCGGGGGAGGAGTGCCCCACGCAGCGCAGGCACTTACTACATGATATTTGCCGAGAGATGATGTCTGGGTGGGTAGCTGGATGGACACATGGACAGACAGGTGGGCAGGACCTAGCTCTGTACTGTTCCAGACCCCCCAGGCACCAATCCGATCCTTCTCTCCTCTTTCATTCTTTGTTTCTTTCTTTTTTTTAAAGATTTTATTTATGTATTTTTAGAGAGAGGGGAAGGGAAGGAGAAAGAGAGGGAGAGAAACGTCAATATATGGTTGCCTCTCGCATGCCCCCCACCAGGCGATCTGACCTGCAACCCAGGCATGTGTCCTGACCAGGAATCGAACCAGCTACCTTTGGCTTGCAGGCCAGCACTCAATCCACTGAGCCACACGAGCCAGGGCCCCTCCTCTTTCTACCTCATTTGGTTGCTTGCAGGCTCACTCTCATTTCTGCCAAGTCCGGCTCTCAGCCCGTGATGAGACTGGCTGGGCGTGCCAGGAATCCAAAGGGACGAAAGACTGACAACCTCGGAACTTCGCCATCAGCTCCACTTTTCAGATGAGAAAACAGAAGCAGGGGAGCCCTGAGGTTTGCCTGGCCCCAGAAGGCCCCACCTGGTGCCTGCCGGTGGGTGCCTGGCTCACTGGCTGCCTTGATCAGATAGATGTGGGTAAACTGTGTGTGTGTGGGGGGGGGGGTCTGGTCAGCAGATTGGATTTCCTGAGGCCCACCAGTCACCTCGAGGCCCACTGAAGGTGTGCTGGCACAATCCCCGAAGCCCCAGGAAGCTGCAGCTGGCCTCTGGGGGCACAGCAGGGCTCCCCAGCCCCCTGACCCAGGGAATGGGCCGCCCCTCAGCACCGCTCCCTGCCCTCCCCCTCTGTGACTCTCCCCTCCCTTCTCTTTTCCTTTCCTCTCTGGTGCCTCTCACCCTTCTCCACGGTCTGCAGGCAGGACCCAGGGTCCCACCTCTGCCCCACACGTCCTGTGGTCCTGGGCAGGCCTCTGCCCCTCTCTGAGCCCCAGTGGCCCAGCTGGGGCAGGACGGCTACCTGAGTCCCCTCTGACCCTGACCCTCCAGGACTCCTTGAGCACCAGAGATCTGCCCTCCCTTCTCCCTCTGCCTGCACCCGCTTTCTCTCTGGAACCCCTCCAGCCCTCACTCTGGCCAGCCTCTCCGGCCCTCTGGGTGCCCCTACCCCACGTCTCCATTCGCCCTCCTCTTGCTCCCCCTCCTCCTGCCCACCCTCTTCAGAGAATGCCAAGTCTGCAGGTTTCCTTCGACCTTGAGCAGCCAGCGGGGTGGAAGCAGAGCTGGCAGCTCAGAGCTCTGCAAAGGGGCCTCTCCGGGTGGTGTCCTGGGGGCCGCACTGCCTCTGTGCCCTCTCTCCCTGCACCCTGGCCCACCTGCCTCCTTTATTTTTCGCCGTGGCATCTCCTCTTCCCACCACTTCCTTCACGTCTGTGCTGTGTGGTTGTCCACCCCCTCATTATTGTGTCCGTTACGCGCAGGTAGGGGCTCCTGCGGGGGTCACTGCTCTGTCCCCAACCCCTGGCACAGCACCTGGCCTGTGGGTGCTCAGTGAGTAACTGATGGATGAAGATGCCCTTTGCTGCCTAACAAAGGCCACCATTTACAGCACCTACTTGGGTACCACCTCACTGTCCCCATCACCAGGTCTCCATGCCCAGGACTATGCCAGGGCCCTTTGGGAAGAAGGGGAAACTGAGGCTCAGATAGAGCCCCAAGAGAAGAATGAGTCCAAAATCACGCATGGTAATTGGTGGAGATGGGATCTGAATCCACACGTCCAGACCTTGGCGCCTGCGCTCTTAGCCCTTCCTCCCAGTGGCCACCCGCTCTGTTGGTCCGCCAAGAGAAAACCAAGGGGGCGGGGCCAGCCAGCCCAGGGGCCTTCGGCCACGCCCCTACTAGTGGACTGGAGAAACTGAGGCACGCGGCTTCCTCGGATTCCCTGGAAACCTCCTCCCCAGACCGGAGTCAGTGCTGGAACGGGCATCACTCCCTCCCTGGCCCCGCCCCCTCCCAGCCCCCGGCCCCGAGGCGGAGCTTCGCCCGCGCCCACCGGGAGCCGGGAAGGCAGAGAAAAATGAGTTTTCCTGCCGCCCGGTGGCGGTGTCAATTGATCGGGAGCAGGCGGGGGCCGCGTGCCGGGCTGGGGGCCTCGCTCGCAGCTGCCGGCGCACAATTATCGGGAAAAAACTGGGGCGGCTGCTGCGGTGAAATTAGTTATCGATCCCTCGGCGGGGCCGCGGGGCCGCGCTCGGCGCGGACGGCTGCAGACCCGGGCCGGCCCCGCTGGGCGGGGGAGGGGGGAGAGGAGAAGGGGGGGCGGGCCCACCTCACTCCCCCCACATCCCCGCCGTCCTACACCTCCTCCTCCCCTCGCCCTCGCTGCGGCTCCGCTCTCTCTTCTCCCATTCAACCCTTTGCGGCATCGACCCACCGCTGACCCCGCGCGCACCTGCGCCTCCTCCCAATCGCGCTCCTCTCCCCAGTTCCGGGCCCTGCGCTAGTTGCCTCGCCTGCGGGCCTGGCACCGGGCACCCTGCGCTGCGCGGGGATGCGGGGGTGGGGGTTGCGGGGGGACCCACGACTTGGTGGGGAGGAACAAACTCCGGGCAGAAGGGGAGGCTCCCGCGGAGGTTGGGCAGCTGGCGCAGGGGTGGGAGACAGCCCTGCCTCCAGTAGACCGGGTGTGGGGCCCTACTGCCTGGGAAAGTGCGTGGCCTCTGTGAGCCTCAGTTTCCTCATCTGTAAACGGGGCAGTTCCTACCTCTTGCTTGTGGGAAGGTAGAATGGGAGGGTTCATGAGAAGTGCCTGGTCTTGTCGCCACCTGGTAGCAAGCGTGTTGGCGGTTATTTGTGTTTATATCACCGACTCTTCCCAGCAGTCTTTAGAAGATGTGCCATGTCCCCATTTTATAGATGAATAAACTAAGTTTGGAGAGGGAAGTCGCCTTGGGCACGCCACAGACACACAGCGAGGGAGTGATCCTGTGCCTCCAGAGGCCAGCTCTCAGAGGGGACACTGGAGGGGGTCTTCTCAGTGGGGTGCTGACATATTGCAGAGCCCGGGTTGCTGGGTTGGTCAGAAAGTGGGGGGTCAGGTCAGAGACCCCAAGCCGGCCGGGCTCAGGGCAGCTCAGCTCTGCAGCCTCCACGGAGGAGGGAAAGAGGGGGTGATGAGCAAGGGGGAGTCCACAGGCCCAAAAGCAGGGATCTGAGTTTCGTTCCTGCCCCTCCACTCACCAGTGTGTGGCCTTGGGCAAGTCCCTGCCCAGAACTTCTACAGAGAGGGGGTGGACCTACTGTCCCCCAAGGCTCCTTAGGCACACCGTCTTCTCTCTGCTGTGCCCCCGCCCCCTGTGCCTGCCAGCCTCGGCCTCATTTATCTCTGCAGCGCCGCTCCACCCAGCACCCACTCTGGGCCAGGCACTGTGCTGGGTGCAGAGGCCACAGCCCAGAACAAGACAGCCCCCGGCCCTTGTCTGCCCTCTTGGGGCAAGATGGGTATTGAGCAAATTATTACACAGCCATGTAGGAAACCTGTGTTAAGTTCCAGGGACTGTGACAGGATGTGGCTGAGCCTGGGGGTGTGGGTGGTCTGCCAGGAGAAGCCTTCTCAGAACAGACGACCTTGGTGCTGAAACGAAGGTAGAGTGGGAGGGGTCAAAGGCAGGGAAGTGGAGCCCATGCAGGGGGACAGCAACGGCCAAGGCAGGAGTCCAACAGAAACGTGGAACGTTAGGGGAGTTGGGAAAGGCCAGTGTGCTGGAGGGCAGGAGAGGAGGGGGAGCGGGGAAGGAGGGTAGCCCCTGTGAAGGGGCGCACTGGGCAATGGCCGGGTGTGCTGGGCCTCGAGGCTGGAAGCCCAGCACCCAGAAATCCTGCACTGGAGGCCTGGCTCTGTCCTTCGCCTCCCGGAGCCTCAGTGTCCTTGTCCGTGAAATGGAAATAACGATTTCCATCACTGCAGGGCTGTGGGCTTTGGAGTGAGTCAGCCTTGGGTTGGAGCCTTCCCTGAAAATTGGGGGACCTTGGGTGTTGTTGACAGCAGCTCGATCAGAAGGGCGGGCCAGCCAGAACCTCGGGGTATCTGTGCTCCCCCCACCCCCGGCTTCCGTGGCTCCCCAAAGGGACTGAGAGGCGGTGCTCAGGATCCAGAACATGCCTTCCTGTAGCCGGCTATAAGCATGCAGGTCTGTGTGAGGACATGTATCCCTGCACATGCATCTTGGTATGTGTGCACCATGTACCCTTGGGCCTAGTGCATGTATTGCTGAGTCTGCAGGTACCTTGCATAAGTAGCTCTGTACATGCATGAACAACTGTGTACGTGTTTGTTATGCATGTGCGACTTTATGCGCATGTGTATCTTTGTATTGGTGCACGCACTGGCATGTGCCTGTGTGTATGTTTGTACTCGGTTTTCGGTGCACACCTGTGCATGTGGGTGACCGTCTCTGTGGATGCTTATAAGCACATGGAACGTGTTAGGGTGGTCGGTGATGTGGGCTGTGAAAGAATTCACAAAAAGAAGGAAGTGCAGCGAGTAAAGAGTTTATTTTTACTTTCCGAAGGGAGGGAGAGGGCTGGGTGCGGAGAAATGCACCAGCCCTGAGGGGTCGGGTACTCGAGTTTTGTGGGGTGAAGGGGCGGTGGTAGATCAGGGTGCTGCAGACGGGCCGCGGCTTGTCTCCATGTCATCTTTGGGTGCAGGTCCGGTGGCCGGCATTCGTGGTGGTCTGGTCTGCCCTGTTTCGTGGGTTCCCGGAGCCTCTGCACCTTCAGGGCGCTTCCGGTAATTTTCCAGTCCTGACGATAAAGGCTCATCAAACAATGGGGGTCAGTCACACTTTATGGGGTGCAGCCAGCTGTGGGCAAGAGGGCCTGAGAAGGTGGCTTTTGTCCTTTTAAAACAGGCCTCTCGGTGCGCAGAGCTGCAAGGGAATGCATGAAACGTCCGTGCGTGCACGCACATCTGATGTATATTCGCGTTCTGGTGCACAGTGTGTGAGCACGGGCATGCACGGGTATGCGGCGCACATGTTGCATGTGCCCCCCTGCAGGTAACTCCGCTGCACACGTGCACACACCCTGGCAGCTATTCCAAGGGCACGCCCATTTCCAAGGCTGCTTACGCTTGTGCCTGTGTCTGTGTTTGCCCCCACGCACATTCTGAGCGTGCACACGAGTGCCCTGGTGTGTGTGACCCCACGCTCAGGGAGACCGCAGGCTGCCTGGGGTGGGGGTGCTTCCCCCTGTTTCGGCAGAGCTCCAGAACAGAGAGCCTGGGTGGGGCCTAGCTGTCGATTCTCTGGGAGGGTGCTGAAGAGGGAGGCGGAGGCCCGCCAGGGCCCCGCAGCTGCCCCCTGCACCCAGCTGGGGTTCAGGGAAATGGCCTCCTCCCCACTCCCCCCAGACCTCCAGGGCTGCCTGGGGAAGGGGGTCAGGGATGGCGGGAGGCCTTGCTGAGTAGGCAGAGCCCTCCCCTGGGCCCCTTGCCAAGGGAGGCGCTCCTGAACCTGGGAGCTGACAGAGAGGGGCATGCCACCGCCTGCCACATCCCTGCTAGGGCCTCACACTTGCGCCCTGGCCTCTCTGCTCGGAGTGTGGGATCCAGCAGGCTGTGGGGCTTGGCTCCTCGCCACTTCCTCTCCACCCCGCAGCCCTGGCTCCAGGGCCGGGATGGGGCTGGAGCTGCCTGCAAAGGCAGGATGAGGGGGCACACCCTTCTCAAGCTGCCCACCTGGTGGTAGGGGGAGCCCAGTGTGCAGAAAAACAGCTCTCTCTCTGCCTCGCTCCCTTTCTCCATGTTTCCTAACCAAGCCTTCCATGCCCTCCCACCCACCATGGCTTGCCTCTCCCTGACCCCCGTCCTACTCCCTGAGCCCCTTGCGGTTCTGGCACCCCAGTTCCTGGGGTCACCTACTTGCCCCGGCACAACTTTTCTATTTAGGGCTTTGGGGCCTCCAAGAATCTGCCTCTCTCCATTAGAGTGTCCTTCCTAGACACCACGAGGACCCGGCCAACATGCTGTCCTCTTCTTTTCTCCATCCTGTCATCCCCCCCCACCCCAGGGACCCTGGCTGGCCCTGCACCGTGGTCCACCCTAGCCCGGTCATTGCTGGCATGGCGGAACCTCTGGGCTCTGAAGTTCAGCCATCCCACCTTGCCTCCCTCGTCCAGACTCCTGCACAGGATCCTGGGACAGTCCTACCCCAGGGTCAAGCCATCCTGACCAGACTTCACCTCAGAGTGACAGCATTGCCACATTAGACCTATGTCCCATCACAGCCTCTCCGCCCAGCACTGCGCTCCTTCAGTCTCCCTGCTCCCTCCCTGGGGGTCCCTTCTCGGGCCCCTTCTCGGGTCCCACAGGGCTCTCTGGTTTGCTGCTTGATGAACTGGTGGTGTGTCCTGGGTCGGCTGCTGGCCTTCAGTTCTCCCCCAGCTGTGCCCACCACGGCCTCCAGTCCATTGCCCTTGAATGCCAGACCTGTCACCGTTGCTGCCCTTGGACACCTCCACTGCGCTCCCGCAGCCCACACAGGTCCTTCCTACTTCAGTCCCACCCCGCCTGCCCCGTCTGCAGGCCTCCCCCTCGGAGAACGGTCCCCAGCCATGGTCTCGTGGGCCAGAAGCTGGGATGTCACCCTTGTCTGCTTCTTCTCCCACACCTTCCACATCCAGTCGGTCTCCCAGCATCTGTGTTGGGGTTCACCGAGCTCCTTGGGTACAGCGTTCATTGTGTTTGAAAGATGCCAGCGTTGTTATTATTCTCACTAGTTTTTCCGGTTCCTTCCTGTTTTCCCCGGCACCCCAATCAACCATGCGTCACGCTGCTTGGAGTTACCTGATGGCTAGCCAGCGCTCTTTCCTTTTTTAAAATTCTTTTCTCTGCATTTCTTTTTGGACAGTTTTCGTTCCTGTGCCTGCAAGTTCACTAATCTTCTCTTCAGCCTTGTCTAACCTGCTGGGAGTCCCCTTCAGTGTATTTTCCTCTCGGACCTACTTTTCAGCTCTTCAAAGTTCATTTTGGATCTTTTTGTTATCTTCATGTCTCTAACATTTTGAAAATATGGAATACAGTTATAAAAACTGTTTTAGAGCCTCAGCTGGTGTGACTCAGTGGATCGAGTGCTGGTCTGAGAACCAAAGGGTGGCCGGTTCGATTCCCAATCGAGACACATGCCTGGGTTGTGGGCCAGGTCCCCAGTAGGGGGCATGTGAGAGGCAACCGCATACTGAGATGTTTCTCTCCCTCTCTTTCTCCCTCCCCTCCCCTCTGTCTAAAAATAAATAAATAAATAAAATCTTAAAGCAACAACAACAACTGTTTTAGAACCCTTCTCTGCTGGTTCTGACGTCTGTGTCCCTTCCAGGTCAGTGTCCATTGGCAGATTCTTCTCTCCTTTGTGTGTCGAGTCTTCCTGCCTCTTTGCTCTGCCTGGTAATTTCAAATGGAGGCCAGGCATTGTGATTTTTGGATATTTTTGTGTACTTATCAATCTGCCTAAGCTTTACTCTGGGAAGCAGTTTAATTGCTTGGGAACCAGTTAATCCTTTTGGGTCTCACCCTGGTATACGTTGGATGGGTTTTTAGGAATGCTTAGTCCAGGGTCGATGACTCCCCACCTGAGGCCAGGGCCCCCTGTGTCTTGGGCCCCCCGCCCTGTGACTTAGGAGCCTTCCGGTCTGGTTGGTAGGCACAGGCACTGTTTTCAGCCCCCTGTGAGCATCAGACACTGTTCCCTCTAATTCTTTCAGATGGTTCTCTCTTGCGGCCACTGTTCTGTGTATTTTTTTTTCCCTGAAATATTCGGTTGTTTGAAGTAGGCAAATCTGGCCTCTTGGCCAGAAGCAGGAGTCAGTCACCAGGCTTTGAGGAGCGTCCGTCCTAATAAGTCTTGAAACCCTCAGCTCCTCTCCGACCCCTGCCACCGAGGCAGGCCTCATTACCTCTTGTCTGGGTGACACCCGTGACCTCTCAGGGTGACATCTCTGCCCCATTCACATCACTCTCCATGCAGAGCCACCAGGGCTGTCTTCCCAGATCCTGCTGACCCTGCCCCTCCCCAGCTTCCGTCCTTTTTGCCTGTCATTGTCTGAGTTCATTTTAAACTCCAGTCTGTGGCTCCTCAGGTCTTGGTACAGCGAACCAAACCACTGCTTGTCATTGTCCCAAGGGGTCATTCTCTGTGCGAAGCCTTCTTGGCTGGACTGTTACTCCTGCCAGGAGCTCCTGCCCCCCCGCCCCCGTAGGCCTCGCCCAGGTGGCACCTGCGCTCTGTAGGGGCAGCGCCCCTCCCCTCTGCGAACCTGCCCCTTAGCATAGATCCTGCTGGGCCCTAGCTGCCTGGGAGGGCTGTTCCCAGGATTGGGCCTCCTGAGGGCAAGCCCCTGGCCTGCCCTCGGAGCTGCCTGCATGCCCACTGAATGGAAGGGTGAATGAAAGAGAGTCGTGGACAGTAGAGGGGGGGCTGGTGTGAAGGGGAGGGAGGCTGGGACTGGGGCTCCAGAGACTTGTCGCTTCGAGCCCTCCCTCCCCAACTTGCTGTGTGATTCTGGCCCATTGGCGTAGGACTGAGGCCTGGGCTGGATCTGACTGTCTCGACACTCGCCCGTCTCCCCCGCATCGTGGAACCGGTCACAGTCGTGCGGAACCGTCCTTGTTTGACCGATGGGGAAACCGAGGCCCCGTGGTGAGGGAGGGCTGAACCCCAGGTCCCTCAGCACATCAGTGGCAAAGGCCAGCTGGAGGTCCGTGTGACAGCTCTCAGTTCTGCGATTCTGGGCTTTGGCAAGGAATGTGGAAAAAGCGAGTCCCCCTTGCTGTCTCCTTTGGGGGTGACCTCGTGGGCGGGCTGCGGCACTCTGGGTCGGGGCCAGGACTTCTCAGTGTCTGCGTTCCCAAGATTCAGAGCCCACCAGTAGGGAGGAGGAGAAGGGTCACTGTGAGGTGGCCACATAGCTGATGAAGGAGGGGATTTGGCGGGAGGCTCAAGGTCAGCCCAAGGTCAGACCCTGTCCAGCTTAATTATTCATTAACCAGACTAGTCCAGGAGCTAAGTTAATGATCAGCACAAGGCTGGGGAGGGGCAAATTCTCCCCCCAAGGGTGGGTATGACCTGCAAGGACAGAGAAGCCTGTCCATGAGCAGTGGGTGAAACAGCTCTTCACTCGTTCATCACTCGTTCATGCATTCACTCGCTCACTCACTCACACTCGAATTCACTGCCCTCTCTGTGTCTGGTGGAAGCACACAGCGGTGGGGACGGCACGGTCCAGAGCGGTCAGTGCTGTGGCAGAGGCAGCCCAGGGCCGGGGGTGGGCACAGCGGAGACCCCGGGGCCAGCTGGGTGAAGTTGATGTAACTGCTGGAGGGGCTGAGGCCCCTGAGTAGGCCTGCAGGTCTCATGTGACCGGACCACGCCCCGAGGCTGGTGTGTGTGTGGGGGGGGGACGGGTGGGGCTTGTCGGGCTCTGTAACATTCCCAGTCATCAGGGATGGTGCCATCAAGCCAACTTCTGTCCTTGCATTTCTGTCACAAGGAGTGGCCTAGCCACCCTGCTGCCCCCAGCCCCAGCCCCTGGCCATCACAGACTGAGGGATGAGGAAGGGTGGCCTCTCCCTTCTCGGGTCCGTGGGTGCCCAGCTAAGGTGGAGGCCCCACTGGAGGGGGAGTTCTTTGTACACAGACACTCCAGGGGCCACCTGTCCCTGGCCCAGGAAGGGATAGCCTGGGCCTGGGTGGGGCTTGCGTGCTGGGGCCGGTAGGGCGGGAAATTGGAAGGTGGGGGCTCAGCCACAGGACAGCAGGAATGGCGGCGGGGGACAAGGAGCAGGCTGGGAGGCGACGGGTTGGTTCTCAGGGAGGAGAGACGGAAGGAAAGGGGACAGCAGCGCTCTCCGGTGGGCTGGGGTGTCCCCTGGGAGTGTGGTGGGGTACCTGGGGGGTTGGGGCTCGCCGGGAAGCTGTCCGGGGCTGCTTGTGTGTGTCAGAACACATGTGTACACGTGTGTGAGTCATGGCGAGTGTGTGTTGCCGGTTCCGTACCTACCGGATTTGTGGCCGCTCCAGAAGACCCTGTCCTCCCGAGGCCCCATCCTCTGTCCTTCCTGCAGAGGTGTTCTTGTCAGGGACACCCCACCCCCTATTTTCTCGGGGTGGGGGGGATACTGAGCAGCCTGGGCCAGCGCGCAGAGCCTCATCATCCTCACTGCCCTTAGGGAGCCACGGGAAGGCTCTGGGCAAAGGCGGCACTTTTTATTGAAACTCAACAAAACTCTCCTGGGGACAGGACAGTTCACAGCCCAGCCTGTCTGGGTTTGAGAACCAGAATCCCAGGGCTGGACCCGCACGAGCAGCCTCAGCGGGGTGAGCGACTGGAGGAGAGAGCAGGCGCGGTTCCCCCCAAAGTGGCAATGGCGCCCCAGGACCTCAGTCTTGACCTCCCTGGGCTGCCTCGACCGCTGCGGGAGGCCCGGGGTCCCAACCTGTGGGGCTCCATCTGCATTCTGACAGGTGGGCCCCACACTGGGGTCCCCCTCAGGCTGGGGCGGAGGTGGGCTTCCGGCTGCTGGCTGGGGCAGCTGGGCCTCAGGGTTGGTGGTGGGAGCTGAAGCCCCCTCCCAGGTGGCTGCACCCACAGGGGTGGACGCTTCAGCAGCAGCCTCAGGGTGTCTCCCTACGCCACCCCGCCCCCCGCCGGCCCCGCTTAGCACACTAGCAACAAAGGCCCAAACCCCAGAGGAGGGGGCGTGTTTGTCGAGCTCTGGGGTTGCGGGGCAGGAAGCAGATTTTCAAAGCGGTCTCACCCTTTGTTACCCCTTCCTGGCTCCACCCTCACGCCCCAGACCGCATTCCAGAACCGGAGGGGTCCTGCCCCTGGGAGAAAGCCGCTGAACCGAGGCTCGGGTTACAGCCGAGCTGCGCGGCAGGCAGAGGGGCCAGCTGTCCCAGCCTGACGTGGAACATTCTTGAAGGCTGGTCTTTGGGTCCACCCCAGCCTCACATTGGAGGCCCCTGCAGGCCCTTGGGCCTCGGTGGCGGGAGGGAGGGCAGAAGGACAGAGCCGGGGGCTTAGCATTTGACGGGGAGATGGGGTCTGGGTGGTTTCTCCGCAGCAGGGGGCCGGGCCTCAGGTTTTCCGCCTCGGGGTCTGACCTCAGACCGGGCGGACGGGGTGACTCCTGATTTGATGAGGTGGGCTGCGTGAGGTGGGAGCTCTCTTTCCAAACAGGGCAAGCCCCGTTTATCCTGTATCCAGTACTTTCCTCAGGCGTATTGCACGTAATATAAAATGCCCCTCGTCTTCCATGTCCTGCCCTGGGATTTCTTACCATTGGGTCACCGTGGCAGCCTCCCTGGGCAAGACAATGGGGCATTGCCCTCACTCCAGAACCTTTCCTCCTGCCCCTTCCCACGCACGGCCCCCTCACCAGGGGAACCAGGAGCCTGCCCCCGCACCCCCAGACCGTCCAGCCTGCTCGCGCAGAGGTGAGCGGAGCATGCGCTTTGGTGTCTGTGTGCTCAGCGCCGCATTTCACCCATGTCATGGTGTACGTCACTAGCTGTCCCTTTTCATCTCCCGGTGGTGTGTCTTCGTTTATCCATTCTGTCGTTGGCCACTGCAGTCCTTCCTCGTACTGAGCGCTGATGAATGAAGCTGAACATGCGTGGGCCTGTCTTGCGTGGAGAGGGAGGGGTTTCATGTGACACTTTTGTTTCTTCCTGGGTTCTCGACGAGGGACCTGCAGAGGCACAGGGCCTTTGCACGTGCTGTTCCCTCTGCCCCATCGCTATGCCCCGTCCTGCATGGCTGGGTCCTTCTCCTCGAGGTTGTAGCTCAAGTGTCGCTTTCTCAGAGAGCCCCTCGCCCCACCACCTTGTATAGCAATGTCCCCCACCCCTTCGCTCCAGATTTCATTGTTTGGTTTTGTTGTCACCACCACCTGCGGTCATCTAACCCCTGTACTTATTTGTTGGGTGCCAAGCCCCTGCTGGAAGGCCCGTGAGCTCTGAAGGCAGCCCCCTTGGCCTTTCGTGCCCCGCCCCCTGCCTAGAGTCGGGGTGATCAAACACTGTGGGTGTGTCTGCAGGCGCTGGGAGGTGGAGACCCTGCTGGGCTCAGAAGTGCAGCCTCCCCTGGGGGAGGGGGCCACCTGCAACCGTGACCCTTGGCCCAGGAGGCCAGCCAATGAGGGGTGGGAGCCAGGAGGGGTGGGAGACCTGTGGGTCACACTCAGACATTTGTTAACTGGGGCTAAAGCTTTGTCAACAATGTCCTGCTTCTAGAGCTGAGGGGCGGGTGGGGGCAGAGGCCAGCCTCGACCCTCTCTCCCACCTCCCCCTGAGCTGCACAGTCGTCAAGGTGTTCTAGAAATAGGGCTGGAGGGAAGTCTCCCCCCTGCTGAAGCGGGCGGTGTGCAGGCCACTGCTGCAGGCCATAGGGAGCCTTCAGGCGTTTGAGGAGGGGCTGACACGGAGGCAGCCAGCTGGGGCAATCTAGCCTGAGCTGCAGAAAGCGCGGGCCTCAATCAGTTTGCCGTCAGCCTTCCGCCGGCTGGGAAACTGCAAGATGTATTTTCAAGGTTGCTTCAGGCCCCGGGAGCAGAGAAGGAAGACCGTGAGTCCTCGGAACTAGGCCAGCCCAGATGCTGAGAGCAGCAGGTTGGGGTAACACCCAGGTGCATCAGACCCTGCTTTGAACTGGAGAGTATGTGTCCCCACAGAAGACATTAGTACCTTCCAACACAATACGAGGCCCTGGAGTGGAGCCACATTGGATGAAGGACAGGACCAGGGAGGGAAAAGGGGTGTGCGCGTGGTCAGGCCCCCTGCTGGTTACAGGTGAGAAGCAGGTATCCAGTCCGAGGTAGAGCTGGCTCCCCTTGAACTGCCCTTCCTCACACTCATTCCTTGCCTCCCCAGAAAGCCAGGCTGGAGAGGGGTTCTCTTTGCGGGCTCCTCCTCTCTTTACCCGCTGGCAGGCCACCGGGGGTGGCGCCCGGGCAGGGAGGGTGTGGAGGAGCTCAGCCTGCATTCCCGGGGTGCATTCAGGAAGGCTGGTCCGCTTCTGCAGGAGGGGCGGGGAGGGGAGGGGACAGCCCTGCCCTCCCCCACTGCTGGAAGCTCTGGGGATGCAGAGGGATGGGCAACATCATTAGCACATTCCAGTGTTTACTGAGCCCTCAGTGCTTGCCAGGAAGCACTGGCCCAGGTGGGGGTCACTGGTGGTCAGGATAGACCTGGACCTGCCCTGGGGGGTCACAACCTCGGGGGAAACTCCAGTCCAGTGCTGTGGTGAGGAACACTGAGGGTCGGTGGGGGAGGGGCGGAACAGGAATGAGAGGGAGGGGGAGGGGTCAGGAATGGCAGCTGCGAGGCCTCAGGGGTGGGGCTCCCAGGAGGGCAGCCTCAGGCTGGCCAGAGAACTCGTGAGTTACACAGGACTGGGTCCTCAAGGCCCCAAAGAGGCTGCCATGAGCCCCTGTGCATCCTTGTCAGTATTTCCCTGTGTGGCTCAAGCCCAGGCCTCCTTTCTGTTCCAGTGCAGAGCTTCTCTCCTTCCCCTGCGGCCCCGTCAAGCTGGGTGGGAGAGGGGAAGGAAGAGGAAGAGCTGGCTCAAACTGCAGTCTCTGGGTCTGCATCCAGGGCGCCTAGTTTGGACTGTTTGTGGGCGGGGCCCAAGAATCTGCATTTTAAGAGCCATCGTGTCTTTTGTTTCCTAAGGCTGCGGAGACCACTGACCACAAGCTGGGTGGCCCAAAGCCACAGATTCATTCTCTCACAGGTCTCGGGGCTTAAGTCCAAACTGAGTCTTGCAGGATTGGAATCAAGCCGTTGGTAGGGGTGGTTTCTTCTGGAGGCAACCCTGGAGAATACCTTCCTTGCAACTTCTGGCTCCTGGGGGCTGCACCCCTTGGCCTGTGGCCCCATCACTCCAATCTCTGCTTCTGGCTTCCCATCACCTCTCTTTCGTATCAGGTTCCCTCTGCCTTCCTCTTACAGGACACTTGTGATTCCCTCAGGGCCTGTCTAGGTACCCCAGGACAATCTCCCCATCTCAAGATCCTTAATTTCAACAATCTGCAACACCGCTTTGGCCACAGGTTTCGGGGATTAGGACCTAGATATCTTTAGGGGCAATTATACAGCCTCCCTCCCTCCCACCCTCACCAGTGATTCCAATGTAGAGGGTCCAGACATCCCCCTGAGAAACCCTAGTTGGAGAATGTGTTTATTTGACTGATGGCCTCTCCCTCATGATTCTCTGAGCTGAGAGAAATGGGACACCATTCAGCAATCACTTAACAAGCCTGCGTGGAGTGTCCACTCCTTGCCACACCCCGTGCCGGTTGCTGGGAGCACCACGGTCAGTGGACCCAGCCGGAGAAGGAGAATTTTGCCTGGGGAGAGATCCAAACGTTTCATGAGTTTTTCAAATAAGTCAGTGATTCAGAAAGGTTAAAAATCTGAGCTGGATAGAGGGAGAAATATGGCTTCTGCCCCTAATCCTAAGGCCAATGGTCTTTGTAAAAGACAGAGCCTTCTTTCTGATGTGTGTGGTATCCTTTGTCCCTCCCGACCTTCCCTTGCCTGGCCACCAGTGTGTGGCAGCTGCAAGGCCAGCCTTGCCGACTGGTTCCAGAGGTCTGTTCTAAGCCAACCATGTCCTGGAAATCTGATGGAGATCTTGGCTGGCCCATTGGGAGGGGAAGGGGACACTGAGTCTCAAGAGAGGGTAAGTGAATCTCCCGAGGTCACCTTTGGGCACAGAGACACAGGATTAGAACTCAGGCCTCCTGGTCCTGGTCCAAACTAGAACGCTTTCTTTTTTATTCATTGATATATTTCAGAAAGAGAGGAAAGGGGAGGGAGAAAGAGAGGGAGAGACACATGTGTAAGAGTAACATTGCTTGGTTGCCTCTCACACATCCTCACTGGGGGCCTGGCCCACAACCCAGGCGTGTGCCCCGACTGGGAATCGAACCTGCGACCTTCGGTTCACAGGCTGGCGCTCAATCCACTGAGCTACACCAGCCAGGGCCAGACTTGAGCACTTTCTGCTGCACA
The DNA here is from genome assembly GCA_004027475.1 of Anoura caudifer. Taxonomy (NCBI): domain Eukaryota; kingdom Metazoa; phylum Chordata; class Mammalia; order Chiroptera; family Phyllostomidae; genus Anoura; species Anoura caudifer. Next base: position 86,275 of record PVKU01000109.1, read on the forward strand.
CTGCCACACACCGCTGCCCCCCACGGGAGGCTGGCTGACCAGTCCTCAGGAAGGGGCGGGGAGGCAGGAGAGGAAAGAGTGTGTTGGGGGAAGGCCTGCGTTCCCGGGCCTGTTCTGCCCAGTCCCAGAGGTGACCCCAGACCGGAAGGAATTTCACTTGTCTGAGCCCCCATTTCCTAATCTGTAAAATGGGCACAGCGGTACCCACCTCACCAGTAGTTGTGAGAATGGCAGAACCTTTTTACCGACTGTCCCCTCTGCCTGGGATGTTCCTCCTTGGGTCTCCAGGGGACGAGCTCCTTCTCACCCTTTCGTTCTGAGCTCAAATGCCCCCTCCTCAGGGATGCCCTCCCTGACCACTCCTATCTAAAGGAGCTGCCACCCCACCTTGCCCACTGGCTGCTGTCTATCTCATTAGCTTCCTTACGTCATTCTTGTTCCTTGCCACAAGCTATGCTCGGTTTGTTCATTCGTTCCTCTGTTGTCTCTTCTCCACCAGGCTGTGAGCCGTGTGAGGGCAAGGAGCCTCCCCGGTGGTCTATGCCCAGCATGCCCAGCGGTGCCTGGCAAGCGGAGGGGCTCAGCAGCCCCTCTGCGGAAGTGGCAACCGAAGGAAAGATGATGTAAGTGACGTGCTCAGCTTGGTGCCTGCCACATAATAACCGCTTAGTAAGGGCTAGCAACGTGCTGGCTGCAACACGACCACAGACTCCCGTTTGAGCCTGTCTGCATCCGACACGGTGGCCTTTGGGTCCGTCACCCTTTGAGCTCTACTGCCCTGGGGAGAGCACAGGGTGAGGCTCTGGGGGGGACCCTCCCCAGGCGGGTTGTGAGTGGTTTCCCGTGGCTGCAGGAACAGTTCGGGGTGCTGACCTGGCAGTGACCTGGCACTGGCTGGGGCATGGAGGCTGGGGTGCAAGCTGATCAGGTAACAGGGGACCTGTGAAGTCCTCCTGAGAGGCGCCCCAGCCCAGGCTGGGCTCACCTGTCTGTCCTGCCAGCTCATACCTCTTGCAGGTAATGACCTGTTTATATGTTTGTCTAATGTGATGGTCCCTGGCTAGTTCCTTGTGCGTCCCCCAGACTTAGCACACACCTGGCACATAGTAGGTCTCAATAAATATTCATTGAATAGATTAATTAATAAGGAGCAATGGAATCATCTCTAGGGCTGTCGTTTTTAACCTTTCTGAATCACTGACTTACTTGAAAAACTCATGAAACCTTTGGATCCGTCCCCAAACAAATGAACTCGAAGTGTGATGTACAATTTCAGGACTCTCATGGAGGTCCCCTCCCCCCCTCCGCCGTCATCCACGAAGCTCAGCTGATGATCTTTCCATGGCGGGGCCGGAAGGTCCGGCGCTCCCTGGGAGACTGTGGGGAATCTGTTACCAAGAGGCACACGGAGGAGCCCAACCTCCCCCAACAGGCTGGTGTGGAACGGCGTGAGTCCCTTTTCTTTTACTCTCCGGTCTCCAGGGGAAGGAAAGGAAGCGAGCATGAGGCCATCTGGCGGGAGGGGGGAGAGCGGGAAACGCAGAGCCAGGAGGAGAGGGGAAAGAGAAGATACGAGAATCAGAGAGAAGGGGAGTGACTGAGAGGCTCAGCTCCACGGAGGGAAGCGCAGGGCAGCTGGGGAACAAAGCGAGCGCGCGGCGCACAGGCGCCGGCAGGGAACGAGGCTGGCCCCACCGGCCGCCCGGGCGTCGGTTTCTCTGTCAGTGCGGCTGATGAACGGGCCGCTTTCCAGCTCCGAGCAAGCCGCGCCGCATTCCTGGCAACCCGGCGAGCGGCTTCCCGGCGGGGGCGGGGCCTGCAGAAAGGTTACATTTGCACAAAGTGCCTGCGCAGCGGCCCGGAGGGGCTGCAGGGAGGGGGCGGGCGGGTGGCTCGCGAGCCCAGCGAGGAGAGAGAAAAGGCGGCAGCGGCGGTCAGCGCTGCCTCGGTAATGGAAACATTCCTCCAGGGGCCGCGCACAGAACTATCAGGTTACCCGCAGCCGCATACGCCACGGCTTCTCAGAGGAAGCGACCCTGGTCCTCGCGCCCCAGTGCCTGCACCCACGCTGTGCACCCGGGCTGGAGCGCCCTAGGCTGTACGCCCCAGCTCCTGCAGGCAGCCCATGCACCCTAGCTGGAGTGCTCTCGCCTGCGCGCCCCAGCCTGGGCGTCTCTGTTCTGCGCACCCGGAGCCAGCGCTCTCTGGGGCATCGCGTCGCCTCGCCTCACCTCCCGCAGCTCCCCTCTCTGTCTCCAAAGGCAGGTGAAAGGGCCCCGCTTTCCCAAATCCTAGTGCACCAGGCCTCCCCGCTGATCGTCCCCCTTTCCCCAAGAAGGCTGGCGTTTGGCTGGAGCCCAGCCTGCAGTGAGGGCTGACTGCATAGGTCAGGTTCGCTCTGACTTGGGAGCGGGGGCTGCCACTTGAGTCTGGCCTCGCCTTCCCTGGTGGCTCTCCGGGTCTGCGCAGTTCTCCAAACACTGGGCTGCTGTTGCCTCTGGCACCCAGTTAGGCGGTGTAAGCCTTGTTCTTCAGCCCCTTTGCCTTGTGTCATCCCCCTGCTTGCAGACCATCCGCAGCTCCCTATTACTCCCTCTGCATTCTGGTTTACACCTTGGGTCCTGTCCAGCATGGGGATGGGGTGTGATGTCGAAACTCTCCAGCACCTGGAGTCCCCCTGTGTGGTTGGGGCTGAGGGTCGAGGGGCTTCTGACCAGACACGTGTCTACCCTGTATGTGCTTCTCCTCTCTCTCTCCCTCCTCTCTCTCTATCCACCCCCCCTCCCACATTTCCCACTGGATTGAGCCTGTCAGTAAACACTGTATTCATTCCATGCCTACTAGCTATCCACCAACTTCTGGGCCTTGTCCTGGGCCCTGGACGAAGTTTGGCCTGAACCAGAGGCGGCCCCTGCCCTCCAGACACTCAGGCCCTGACAGGCGGCGTGGAAACTGCCCAGGGCCGGGGGTTAAGAGCTGCACCCCGAGGCCAGCAGATTTGGGTTTAAATTCTGCTCTTCTCCTTCCTGGCTGTGTGTGTCCTTGGGTAAGTTGCTTTCTGACCTTCAGTTTGCCCAGCCATCGAATGGGGACAGGATAGCTGTAAAGTCACCTCACAGGACTTGGCTGAGCAGATTTAAGGAGACAAGGCCAGCAGTTCCTGGCGAGGTGACTCTCACTCCGTGGGACATGCCGTGACTATACAGGTCTAGAAGGAAGTCCACAATTAGTGGAGCCTGGGCTTGGTGAGACTGTTTCCGGGTTCAGAGGGTAGGAACGATCTGGGGTGGGACTGGGGTGGACCTCGGCACTGCAGTTGCAAAAACACCTGAGGGTCCAAAGCATGACTTCCCTGAGGCACACACACACTTGAACCAGCCAAGGTCAAGGCCACAGTTCTTTAACCGGGCCTAGGGGAGCCTGGCCCCTGGACTCAGGGACTATAACACGGGAGGGCACCACCTTCCATCAAGCTGAAATAAGTGTTCTCTGAACCAGCAAAGAGCAAGCAGGATCTGACCTGCCCTCCTGGGAGGCTGGCCACCGTGAGCGACAGACCAGGGGGAAGGAGGGACAGACCAGAGGGGAGGGAGAGAGGCCTGTCATGAAGGTCCCCTCCAGAAAGTAATAGGCCCTTGCAGAAGCTTTGGGCCCATGGTGTCCCGGGCTGCTCAGAACAAGGGCCAAGTGCAGTGGCAAAGGGACAGGGGTCAAGAACATCCTGTGCCCGGTGCTGCCTTGATGTCACTCCCCTGGGGCCTCACGAGCTGGCCAGCAGTCAAAGGGAGTTCAGGCTCTGACCTTGAGCTGGTGACTCACTCCAGGCCAGTCTGCTTGCCTTGGCCCCGTAGCCCTCGGCCAACCACAAAGTGACAGTTGGCATTGACCGAGCACTTAGCAAGCACCATGAGCTCACAGGTATGGTCTGTCTCCCAGCAGCCCCCGGACGCAGGTACCTGTTAAGTTCGTTCTTTACAAGCGAGGAGGCTGAAGGTCAGGGAGCTTAAGCTGAGCGTCACGCGGGCAGCCGTGGGGGAGGCTGGAACCCGCAGCCAGCCCCGCTGAATGCCAAGGTCTGAACGCTTCCTTCCTCAGTGCCCTGAGCCACCTGGTGGGGGACCCGCGGCACCAGCAGCAAGGGGTGTGTTGAGGTGAAAATTCGCCCCTAGACAACAGGCTGCCCCTGGTAATGTGCTCATTTTGTAGAGGAGCCAGCAGGGGCTTTGCTTTGGGGACTTGCCCAAGGCCTCACTGCTACGGAGTCAGGTCCATAAGAAATAAAAAATAAAAATAAAATCTTAGCATGTTGAAGCTGGGGGTCTCGTGGGTCTTCTAGTCCAAAGTTCATAACCTAGGTAGGGAAACCTCGGCCCAAGGAAGGCCGGGGCTGGCCGCCCTCTGCAGCTATTCCTCCTGCGTCAGGCTGGCGCCCCGCCCCGCCCCGCCCCAGCAGTGACCCCCAACGTGTGAGTTCCATGGAACACCTGGGAGGAAATGGGAGGCGAGTTGGGGAGAGCAACAATAATAGGGCCCGGTTCTCATCAGAGGCCCTTGAGAGAACTCCTTTGACCCTACGCCAAAATTTCCTGCTGGAATTCCCCAGGCCGGAGGGGAGGAAGGAGGAGAGGTGGGGGAGGTGGGGAGAATGCAGCTCAAGTCAGCCAAGGTCACAGCCTTCCTTCTGGGTCCTCCCAAGTCCCAGAGCAGACTAGCTGTCCGTGGCCCTACGGAGGGTGTAGGGGGGACAGGGCAGAGCAATGGAGAGGTGCCGGAGCCCCAGGAAGGGGGGCTTCCATTGCTGCCCCAGCCCCTTAGGAGGCCCTTTGATAACCAGGAGAGAAGGGAATGCCTGCAGCCTTTCTCCCTGCCTTCTCTTCGGTCCCCTCCCTCACCCTCCAGCAAGCTAGAGGGGTCCCTGAAGCCAGAGCTCAGTTTTGCACCTGAAAAATGTGGGTGCTGCTCGCCTCTCTCCGTTCTTCAGTCCAAGAAGCTGGGGGTCTCATAGTCAGTGATCTTGACATTGGGAGACCAGAGGCCTAACGTTTTGATTGAGTCTAACATTCTGCCCGCATTCATTCTACCGAGATTTCTAAGGCTCCTAGCAGGTGCAGGCAGCCCGATGCCAGACAGCGGGGTGCAGCCGTGAGCAAGGCAGACCCTGGGCTCCCCTCCTGAGGCTCCCAGCCTGGAGGGCTGCTCCTCAGTCTGAGAGTCAGCGTCACAGGTCTGCGAGAGCTGCGTTCCCACCAGGGCGGCTCCGGGAGACCCCTGTGGTCTCCGAAAGGAGGGCGGAGGACGGAGGGCCCAGGAGAGGAGCACGGAGATCTTGCCTCCTGGCAGTAGTCATCAGTTTTGGCTCAAATGAGGTCTTGTAAAAATTCTCTACAGGTTTGGACGTTTCTAACGTCAGCAGGGCACCCCTTTCCTCCCGCTGCGGAGTCTGGGTAGACCCCGAGAGCAAGGGCTCCGGTCCACGTTCCGGCTCCATGCTTGTGGCGGTGGGCCGTCTGCCAGTGGGCTTGAGTGAAGGCATTCTGTGATTGACATGGGGTCCCCCAGGCTTCGATCAGCCTCGGAACGTTTAAGCAGACCCTTCTTCCAGCCCCTGATGGGGCAGAGCCCAGCCCGTGCTCTGAGCTCCACAGGTGTGTGTGTGGGAATCCTGCCTGAAGAACAGGAGCCCAAGGCAAGAAGGCTCCTGGGCACTGCCTGACAGGCCCAAGTCCCAGCAGGGCTCCCTACTCCCGAGGCCCCAGAGCTTCCTCCTGGGCCTGTCAGCCAGTCCCCAGGCTGGTCAATCAGGGGCGGGGGCTGGGGGCTGGAAACCCAAGTCTCCCACAGCTTCAAGTTCCTCAACCAGGCCTCTACTGATGCAGAGTGGGGGACTGTCCCTCTTGTCAGTCATGGCCCCCGCGTGCTGTCTGTCAAGGTGACCAATCAGAGTGAAAGAGGCGAAGGGAGTAGGAGGTACGAACGAATCGGCAGCTGTGACATAGTCACAGGATGTCACGCACAGCGCAGGGAGTTGAGTCAACCGAGCTGTCACAGCTGTGGTGCCAGAAATATCGGGGGGACACTGTGATTGTCTGGTCACCAGGCTGCACACCTGAGATCAATACAAAACAGAACTGAAAGAAAAAAGAGAAAGGCTGCAGGCCGAGGTGGGGAGATCACCGGTGATACCCCCCATCACCGAGGGCGGGGGCTTCACAGCGTCTTCACAGCCACAGGGAGGGGACGAGGGGGACACCAGCCGAGCTCCTGCACGGGCCGGAGCACCAGCCTTTCAACCTCCCCATCCGTGCCCTCTCCTTTGCTCCCCCCGACACGTGTTTGCTTCCTTTTCTCTCCCATCATCGAGCGGGGGAGAACCGCCCGCTCTGTGACTTCACCAAGTGCCACGCAGCATCCGGCCCATGGCATCCCCTGGAGAGCCTCCCTGCCGAAAATAGGGACCCTGAGCCTCAGCAAGGTTTCTGGCCTAACTTCTGGCTTACACAAAAACCGGAGAGGAAGGAAAAGCTGAAACAATGCCTTGAAGGAAAAAATAGACGAATTCAGAATTTGGGACATTCTTCAAGACGGCCGTCCTACCCACGGCCAGCACCTTAGCTTCATGAAAGTGAAATAGAGGTGAAGCGCTGTTCTAGATGAAAAGAACATAAAGAGATATGCAGTGCGTGATTCTTGCTTGAAATGTAGGTTATTTTAAAGATTTTATTTATTTTTAGAGAGAGGAGAAGGGAGAGAGAAAGAGAGGGAGAGACACACCAATGTGTGGTTGCCTCTCACGCACCCTCCACGGGGGATCTGGCCCGCAACCCAGGCATGTGCCCTGACTGGGGATCAAACCGGAGACCCTTTGGTTCGCAGGCTGGTGCTCAGTCCGCAGAGCCACACCAGCCAGGGTGAAATGTAGTTCTAAAACATATCATTTGGATAGGCAAAACCCAGAAACGACAGGAATGCATATAGCCAGTTGAATGAATATATATTAGAATAAAATATTGTGTAGAATACACAAATTTAAAGAAGGAGGAGGAGAGGAGGAAGAAGGGCCATGGGGAGAGGCGAGGTCACACAAGGGCATTCCCGTTCCGCACACTGTCAGCGAACTTAATCTTGCGGGATCGCGTCCGCGAGCACCAGTGCCCTCAGATCCCACTGCCAGCGGAGTAATACCCCTTGTCGCTTTCGGCGGGCCGTTCACCCAAGCAGCGCAAATGCTCCGTGAGCGTTAATTCATTAACTAAGCCCTAATTAAATAGTTGTCATTGACTGAAAATATCTTTACTGCACACATTCGACCGACTCCCGGTTTACTGATTGTGACTTCGCCCCTGCTGTCACTGGGCTGGAAGTATGCGACACCAGGGTGTTAGAAAATCACGCTCTTTTCTGGCGAGGTACCCAGCGCTGTTGGGGAGAGTGTCTGCTGGGGACGCCAGTTCCAAGGACTCTGGACGGGCCCTCGGGTCTGGTCCTTTCTCTGTCTTGTTGAGTCTGTCCTGTTGAGAGCTAAGACGGACCGCGGGTGCCAGACTCTCCTGGGAGAGAAGTTACAGGGCGTCAGCAGTGTGATTACCGCTCGGCAGCGCGAGGCTTTCTCTGTCCACTTTTCACTTGAAAAGCGGGCGGGTCGCTGAGGTCCCTTCTGCCAGGAGAAACTTCCTCCTGGAGGGAGCTCCACGCAGCAGCTACTGGGCTGGCACGGGCTGGGGGATGATGCACAGCGGCAGTGTCCTGAGCGAGGGCCTGCCGTGCGGTCAGTGGGCTGGCACTCCTGGTCAGTATGTCCCCAGGGCACTGGGGGGATGGGGACTGGGTGGCTGGCTCAGGTCTGAGATCCTTGGGCCACCCTACAGCAGGGCAGCAGGCAGGAGCAGAAGTTCACACCCCAGGATTGGGGGTGGGGACGTGGCACAAAGAAGGAAAGACTCACCCTGGCTGGGGTGGCTTAGTGGATCGAGCGCTGACCTGTGAAGCAAAAGGTCACAGGTTCAATTCCCAGTCAGGGCACACGCCTGGGTTGTGGGCCAGGTCCTTAGCTGGGGGTGTGAGAGAGGCAACTGATTGATGTTTCCCTCTCACAGCGATGTTTCTCTCCCTCTCTTTCTCCCTTCCTTCCTCTCCTTCTAAAAGTAAATGAAAAAAATCTTTTCAAAAATTATTTTTTTAAAAAAGAAGAGACCTAAACAGGACCAACTGGCAGAAGTGACCCTATGGTGGCATCCGAGCGCCAGAAACAGAAGGGAAGGGTGTCTCCACAGTGGCTGAATCGTGGAATTCTGAAGGGCGTAATTGTGAGGGAGTCCTAGGACTGTGTGAGGCACGGCTACCCTGCATTACTTCTCGAGGCTTCCATTTCTTCGTGCCCTGACCGGGGATTGAACCAGCGACCTTTCACTTTGTGGGACAATGCCCAACCTACGGAGCCACGCTGGTCAGGGCTAGAGTTGATTTTTAAAATACTGATTTATTTTCTTTAATGGTCATTGATTTATTTAGTTTTCTTCTGGAGTAGACTTTAAACCCATATTTTTCTAGAAATTATTTCACATGTTTTCGTATATAGTAGCATAAAGTTGCTCATAGCGTTATAATTCTTAAAACTTACACCGTGTGTGTAGTTTCACCGCCCCCCCCCCCCGATATTTGCGCCTTCACTCTTCTTTGCCTTGATTAAACACTAGACGTTCGTCTATTTTATCGTCTTTTCCAAGAACCCACTTTGGCTTCATTGATTGATTTGGGGATTGTCGATTTTCTTTTCATTGATGCTCTTATCTTTATTGTTTACATCTTTTCACTTTTTTTAAAGCTTATTTAGTTAGCTGAAAGCTCTACTCGTGTGTGTTTAAGTAGTTCCTGTTTTAGAGTAGATGCACTGAAGACTATATATTTCTCTATAAATGTCTCTTTTGTTCCGTCCTACAAATTTTATTTTGTATTCATCTCTTTTTCCTCGGTGCCAAGTATTTCCTAATTCCCATGGGGACGTCTCTGGATGTCTTGGAGGGGGCTCCGTAAATAATTTCCCTGTCCTCTCCTGGATTCTGAACTGAGAGACAAGACAAAGAGTGAGAGGGTAGTGGGGGGAAGAATCATCTTTTAAAGAAAAAAAAACTAATAAAGATAAGGTTGGAGGACGAGGGTAGATGTGACAGCTAAATGGGTTTCTTAACACTGAAAATGGGGATGTGGCAGCCTTCACCTGTACTCACCGTGATGCTGTGGGTGGTGGGCAGGGGTCAGAGAACAACCATAGCCTGTAGGCAGCTCACTTCCAAGAAGAGAAAGGGAGTTGGTAAGTCAAGCAGGCCAATTTCACTTTTCCCACATTGACCAATCAGGGAAGCTGCTCTTCCTCCCTGGGGCAAAGAGAGGCTGGGAGTGTCACACTAATTGGACTCCCTCCTAAAAGAAGGAAACATCAGGATATGGAAAGTAATGTTCCTACAAAAATTTCCTGTTGAACTTGAGATAGTTAGGAGTGTGCTGTTTAGTTTTCAAAGATACAGTTGTTCTTTTTAATCTGCCTTTGTCATTGTAGTTGACTTGTGATTCTTGCTGCACTGTGGGTAGAGAACGTGGTCTGCTTTATATTCACCCCAAAATTTGTTGTGTGACCCAACACAAGGTCAGTTTTTATAAACCTTCATGTGTGCTTGACAATCATGTGCTGTGTTAGTCTGTTAGGGCTGCCATAAGAGAATACCGTAGCCCAGACCAGTGTGGTTCAATTGGTGGAGCATCATTGCGCAAGATGGAAGCTCACTGGTTCAGTTCCTGGTCAGGACACAGCCTGGGTCGTGGGCCAGGTCCCGGGTTGGGAAACAGGCAAGTGTGAGAGGCAAGTGACTGATGTTTCTCTCCCTCTCTTTGTCCCTTCCTTCCCCTCTTTCTGAAAATAAATAAATAGAAAATTTTTAAAAGAAAATATCATAGACTGGGTGGCTCAAGCAACAAAAATGAATTTCCTGATGGTTCCAGAGGGTGGAGTGCAGGAGCAGGGCATCAGCACTTCCTGCCTAGGGCTCACAGACCTCCCCTCTGTGTGTGGCCTCCCTGGTGTCTCTGCGCCCAAGCTGCCTCTGCGTGGGGGACGCCGGTCAGGTCAGATCAGGGCCCATGGCAGGGGCCCCGCTTTATCTTCACCTCTGTAAAGGTTCTCTCTCCAAACACGTCCCATGTTGCGGAATTGAGGGTTGGGGCTTCCCCACGGACTCGCCCCACCAGACTCCTTACTTCTGTCATTCATATCTTCCATAACTTGTTTAAATGTTCTCCGCTTGATGTCTTCATTCTGGGAAGTATTAAAAACCCCCATTTCTCTTGCAGGTTTCTCAATTTTTTGAAGTCATTTTTTCCAGTTTCTGCTTTACTTATTTCAAAGCTACGCCGTTAGGTACAAAAAGCTTTTAATTGTTGGATCTTTTTGGTGGGTTGTTACTTTAATCATCCTGTAGTGTTCCTCTTTAGCTCTCCGAATATTTCTTGGCCTTAGCTGTATCCTGTCTGATATTAATATTACTACATCAGCTTTCTTTTGGTTAGCATTTACCTAGTATATAATTTTTCATTATTTTATTTTCAGCCTTTCCCTTTTCTTTTGCTTTATAGTGTTTTCCTAACCAGCATGATATTGTTTTTTGTTTTGTTTGTTTTGATCCAATAGGGCATACTCTGTCTTTTCAGAAACAAGTAAAATTCATTTACATTTATGATTGTTGATATAGTTAGACTTACTTCTACCATTTCATTTTATTGGTCTATTTACTCTACCTTTTAAAATTATTTCTCGTGTTCTGTTATCAATTAAATTTATAGATTTATTTGTTCACTTTTTTCTTTGATAGTTTGGAAACGGTAGCTGTACTTCTGTTTAACTGGTTGTCCTTGAATTTTTAATATTGATACCTAGAAATATATTTTTGTAGCCATGTCTAAAGCAGTACTGTCCAAGAGAAATATAGTGCTCGTCACGTGTGTTATTTTAAATTTTCCAGTAACCACATTGTAAAGTAAAAAGAAACAGGTGAAATTAATTTAATAGTATGTTTTGTTTAACATAATATACCAAAAATAGTATTTTAAAAATGTAATCAGACTTCTGGCCAAGATGGAGGCGTACAAGATGGAGGACACAGTGTGTTTCCTCGCACAACCAAAATTAAGGACAACAAAGATTTAGAAACAAGAAAACAACAGAACTAATAGAAAATTGAACTGTAGGAAAGTCTGACAACCATTCATCTAGACCAGTAAGAGGGGCAGAGTTGCAGCAGGAAAAAGCGGAGGTTGGTGCACCTGGGAGTGCAGGAGCCCCAGGTGTGCAGGTGGTGGCTAGTGAACCCCGGGCGCAGGGTGGCAACGGGCAGACCCAGTGAGGCCATGCAAGGCAGCTGGCTGACCAGGCGGTCCCGCATTCACGCACAGATACTCCAGGCGAAAACGGAGAGCAAGACAGACCTTGCAACCCAGAGCCCCAGCGCCAGGAAATAAAACCTAAAATCACCAATTGAAAACACTTGTGGGGGTTGAGGTGCCAGGAGAGACTCCCAGCCTCACAGGAGAGTTTGTTGGAGAGACCCATGGGGTCCTGGAGCATGCACAAGCCCACCCACATGGGAATCAGCACCAGAAGGGCCCAATTTGCTTGTGGAAAGCAGCGGAAGGGACTGAAATAAGAGAGGGGAGTAAGCTCCATTGTTCCCTCTTGGACCCCACCCCCACATATAGCGTCACTACCCAGCAACTGGGCTGCCCCGTCCTGGGGAACACCTAAGACTCCGCCCCTCACTACTTAACAGGTGTGACCAGACCAAAAACAAAAACAAACAAACAAACAAAAAAAGGCTCAAACAGGAGAATAGATCAAAGCTCCAGAGCCAATTCATCTAAGCGACCAAGAGACAGCCAACCTATCAGATGCACAGTTCAAAGCCCTGGTGATCAGGATGCTCGCAGAACTGGTTGATTTTGGTCGCAAATTAGATGAACAAATGAAGTTAACAATAAGTGAAATGAAGAAAAAATGCATAGGGAACCAATAGAGATGGGAGGAAAACTGGGACTCAGATCGATGGAGTGGACCAGAAGGAAGAAAGAAACAACCAAACAAAAAACAAGGAAGAAACAAGAATTCAAAATAATGAGGAGAGGCTTAGGAACCTCCAGGACATCTTTAAACGTCCCAACATCCAAATTATAGGGGTACCAGAAGGGGAAGAGGAAGAGCAACAAATAGAAAACTTATTTGAACAAATAATAAAGGAGAACTTCCTCAATCTGGTAAAGGAAATAGACTTCCAGGAAGTCCAGGAAGCTCAGAGAGTCCCAAAGAAGTTGGACCCAAGGAGGAACACACCAAGGCACATCATAATTACATTAGCCAAGATTAAAATGGAGGAGAGAATTCCAGAAGCAGCAAGGGATAAGGGGACAGTCACCTACAAAGGATTTCCCATCAGACTGTTAGCTGATTTCTCAAAAGAGACCTTCCAGGCAAGAAGGGGCTGGAAAGAAGTATTCCAAGTCATGAAAGTCAAGGACCTACATCCAAGACTGCTCTATCCAGCGAAGCTGTGATTTAGAATGGAAGGGAAAATAAAGTGCTTCGCAGATAAGGTCAAGTTCAAGGAGTTCATCATCACCAAGCCCTTATTATATGAAATGTTAAAGGCACGTATCTAAGAAAAAGAAAATAAAAAATATGACAGTAAAAAGATGGTGAACTCCCAGATATTAACAGCCACACCTAAAACAAAAGCAAACTAAGCAAACAGCTAGACCAGGAGCAGGAACACAGAAATGGAGATCACATGGAGGGTTAGCAGTAGGGGGATGGGAGGAGGAGAGAGGGAGACAAGGTACATAGAACAAGTAGCACAGACAGTGGGTAGAAAATAGACAGGGGAGGGCAAGAATAGTGTGGGAAATGTAGAAGCTAAAGAACTTATGACACATGGACATGAACTAAAGGGGGGAATGTGGGTGGGAGGGTTGTGCAGGGTGGAGGGGAATGAAGGGGGGGAATGGGACAACTGTAATAGCATAATCAATAAAATATATTTTAAAAATGTAATCAAAATAAGTTACTAATGGCATGGTTTCTCTTTGCTGAACGAAGAATCTTTATTTTCGTGTATTGAGCGCAGCAGTTGTTGGGCCTCCCTGTTCTGAGAACTCATGCCTCTTTTACTTCTTGAAAACACTCAGCCCTTGTCTCTTTGACTATGGCTCTCTTGTCATTCCTTCTACAGCACACTTCTGGAAATTTCTAGCAAATGTAAGTTTGACCTCCTAATGTTGTCTTCCCTTTCCCCAAACTTCTCTTTTGTGCTCTCCAGCACTTCTTCTGCATCGCCGCCTCACCGAGCCCTGCAGTGTTGGCGCTCTGTCCCCCCCGCAGCTGCCTCTCGGTGCCTTGTCAGGACGTCAGCCCATCTCTGCACCTGTCATGTCAGTAGTGACTGTTGTTTCATTCCCGTTTGTTCTGAAGTCATACCTGCTTGTTCTATATCGTATTTTCCGTTACTCCTTTTCCTATCTCTTGGAGGAGCTTCAGCGTGTTTATTTAAAAGATTTCTTAGAGGGTGGCTTTATTTGAATTTCACCTCCTGATTGCCGAGTTTGCTGACTGTTGTAGGGGACAGACTCTGAGATGCCCCCCTGCTCAAGTCCCATTATATTTTAGGGCGTTTGGGCTCTCCCGTGGCCACTCTCCATGAGTGTGGGCGGGACCTGCGACTTGCGTGTAGTCGATAGAGTTTGGCAAAGGGCAGTGTGTCCCATGATTGTGTTATGTTATATAAGACTTTGTCTTGCTCTGGAGACTCTCCAGGAGTCTTCTGACCCGTGAGCCTAGTGATCTTACATTTACTTCAGCCATCTTTAATTTGTCCGTAATGGCTGGGTATAGAATTCTAAGTTTGAAGTGTCTTTTTTGGGGGGATTTTGAAGGCATTTGCTCCATCATGGTCTAACTTCAGTGGAGCCATTGAGAAGTCTGGTGGCCTTCTGATTTTCCATGCTGCGTCACGTAATAGAATTAGTAATGAAATAGAATTTAAGACCCTGTTTTGTGTGTGTGTGTGTGTGTGCGCGCGCGCGCACGCGCGTGCGCGTGCGCGTCTGGGAGCTTGTTAGATTTTTCATTTGTTCTCAGTGACCTGAAATTTCACGTTGATGTGCCTGTGTGTGCAAATATTTTCATCCATTTCGTTGGATACTTGGTGGGCACTTTTAAAAAAAGATTTTATTAATTAATTAATTTTTTTTAGACAGAGTGGAAGGGAGAAAGGGAGGGAGAGAAACATCAACGTGTAAGAGAGACATCCAAATGCGCCCCCACTGGGCATTGAATCAGCGACCTTTCGGCGTGTGGGGCGCTGCCCAGCCCACCGAGCCCCACCAATCAGGGCTGGGTGAGCACTTCCAGTCTGGGAACTTGTACATTGAATTCAGAGAAATTTCCTTGAAGAACTTAGTTAATGGTGCACACATGCCCCTTCTGTGTTCTCTGTTCTTCCTGGCACTCCCCTTATTTGGATGTTAACCCTCCAGGTTGATTCTCTGATTTCCATGTGGTCTCTCCTGTGCTTGGTTCCTCCTTTTGCTCTGCTTTCTGGGATGTTTTTTCACCTGAAATCTTATCTTCCACCCCATCCTCTAAACTTTTAATTTGTGCTAGGAGATATTTTGTTTATTCTCAGAGTGTTCCTTTTTAATAACGTTCTGTACTTGTTCAATCTGTGCTGTATCTCATGTCTTTGATGATATTAATGTTTGTGGGCTTTTTTTTTTTTTTTTGGCGTTTTCTTCTCCTTATCATTGCCAGTGTTCCCACCAAGTTGTTTTTTATCTAATTGTTATTGTTTGTCTTGAGTTAGGAGCTTCCTGCGTGCGCCTGGCGATCCTTGACTTCTGCACACACAGGGGCTTCTCAGAGCTTGGAGCTCAGAGCTGCCCGCCAACCAAGGACCCCACGGGAGGTGACCTGGCTGCACGCTTTCAGTGGGAAACTTCTGATGTCGCTGCCTTTCGATTTTTCCTTCTGGACTTCTCCGGCCCACAGAGAATTACTGTTCCATCTTCTGCCTAGAGGTTCATAGGAAGCCTGGTTGCCAGTTGGGAGTATCAGTCTTCATTCAACTTCATTGAATCGCTGGTTTTCATGAGATGCCTCTGTCCCCAGCTGGGTCTGCCCTTCCCCAGTGCAGGGCCTTGTTTTGACCCACTCCAGGGCGCAAACCCTGTGTCTGCTCTTGGAATCAGGTCGAGGCAGCCACCTTAGGGGATGCCATCTTGGTTCCTCAGTGCTCATTAAACTGTAATCCAATCTGCTTTTCTCGCCTCTGCAGTCAGAAGTACCTGCCACTCAAGTCCTGAGCCTTTGGGGGTTCTGTTCGTTCGAGACTTTCCTTACTGCCAGCTTAGGACCCAACTTTTTGCACCCACTAAGTCAGCTTCCACTCCCTGGTCTGCTTCCCAACTTCGATATGATCCCCTTTGCTTTGCCGTTGTAACATTTAAAACATTTCTTTTCTGCCATTTTGAAGTAGTTTCAGGAGGGCACAGGGATGAATGCCTGTGTCTAACCTGCTGCCTCTAACCAGAAACCCTCACGGTTCTTTTTTCAGTAAATTTAACTGTTTTTGATAGTTCCCAGACTTCGCGGTCATTTTGAGCATAGCCAGGTGGTGGCCTCTCTCTGCTGGATCTGTCATTTGAAGTTCTTGCGGAAGGGGAGGGGGGTCCAATCCTGCTGTTGGTTGTGCCCCCGACTCTTCTTTCTGACTCCTTTTGTTTTGCAGTTTTTCCCTTGTGAACTCACCTGCAGGGGCCTCTGTCCCTGGGAAGTCTGGGCAGCTGGGGTAAGGTCATGGCCCCTAGCGAGTGTTTGCATTTGTTCCTGCGGGTGGGTGCCCGGGGCCTTTCCCAGCCAGGGACCCCTTGTTGTGTTAAGTTCTTGCTTCCGGACTTTGCAGGGCATCCCAGCAAGCAGGGTAGTGTACATTTAAATTCCAAACCCCTTGAGGCTGAGTCCTTGGCTACCAATTCTCAGGGCAGCCCTGGGTCCCACCCTCCACCCAAGCCATGCAGACCGCTTCCTGGAGCGCCACCTGAGCAGAAACTGGGGTGTGTGTTTGCTTGTTTTTTTACCTTCCTCCACCTTTTCACTGAAAATATAACTGGAGTCTGTGGCTTGGAGATGGGTCTCCTTTATAATTCTTGGCACTGTGGAGTCCAAAGCCTTATTTCTGCTCCCCACAGAGGCTGTAAAATCCGATCCCCAGGCTGCCGAGACCCCCAGCCCCCGGCCCCCAGCCCAGGCCCGCCCAGCACAGCACCGGCACCAGCACCGGCACCAGCCCTCCGGGTTTCAGCTCTGCTTTTCAGCTCCTTCTTTGTTTTTATCCCTGGAGAGTTCTCCTCCTTTCCTGCAAGCTCAGCCGTGCATTTAAAAGGATGTTTGTTATATATTAGCCACCATTTCCAAGTAGGATCTTGTAGCAGCAGGGTTTTCTGCTGCGGAACTCGCCCTGCTGCGGGAAATGGCGGGCCTGTGTTCTGCGTGTGTTTCCTGTGCCTTTCGCGTCTCCCACTCTCCGCCACGGAGCGTCCTTGGAGGCTTTAGAATATCGAGTACACGGAATCGAAGGGCCCTGTTTCCATGTAAGAGGCAATTTTGCCAAGGGGCACAGCACAGCCAGTCAGGGCCCCTCTGGCCGCCCTGCTGTCTGGAGCAGGAGGCCCAGAGAACAGTTGGGACCCGTCCTGGGCGGGACCCAGCCTACCCGGGGTGCGTTCGGGCTGATGTCCACCCAGCCCCCCTAGGCATCCTGCCCTTCAGCCGCACACCTGATCACAGGCTCAGTCGGTCTCCCTGTTCTTTGAACTTGCAGTTCCCACCCCACCCCAGGCGGCCCTCTGAGTCCGGGTGCTGGCGGACTTGCCCTCCTCGGGGGCGAGGGGGTGTGGCAGGCCACTTGGCCACTTTGCTTCCTCTCTGTTATCTCCAGCACCCTCATGGTGACAACGGTGTAACCGTGTCTGACGCGTGGCCCAGAGAGCCCGCACTCCCACAGGCCTGGCTCCGATGTGGGGCTTACCGAATTAAAGTAGCTGTTAACCGCCTGGTCCCTAAACCCAGCCGTGCCCTTCCTCCCCTGCGGCGCACACCAGCCCTGCCCCGGAGGAGCAGAACCAGAACCGTCCTCCAGCATTTTAATAGGGAGGTGGCGGGTCCTTTGAGTGAAAACGGGTTCTAATTAGTTCTCCCTGGAGCAGCAGTGGCAGGGACCGGGGAAGAGGGAGAAGACACTGGAAGAGTGACTTGGTCACTGACTCCTCCCTGGCCCCTCCCCCTCATGGGTGGGTGGGGTTCCAGGGCCCAAGTTTGGGAGAGGTCTCTTTCCCAAGGAGAACTGGGTGTGTATCTCCCCAGAGCTATGGCCGCCCCCCATCCCCCACAATTTTGCCTGCCTCTGCCACAGGATGAAATGAAGGTTGTGCTGACAGTGAGTTTACAAGGTACTTTCCCTCTGATCACTGGGAAGAGAACTTGACCAAGGTCGCGCGGGGGGCGGGGGGGGGTACGGTTAGGGCTGCAGTGTCCTGCATGGCATGGCAGCCACTAGCCACGTGTCGTTACTGGCAAGCCTGAGATGGGGCTGGTCTGAATCCAGATGTGTCTTAAGTATAAAATACACACCAGATTGCAAAGACTTGGTATGAAAAAGTAAATATCTCATTAATAATTTTAAGTATTTGTGACATGTCAAATGATAATATTTTGGCTCTATTAGATTAAATACAAATATTATTAGAATGAATTCCACCAGGTGTTTTTTGGTTTCTCTTTTTAATTTTGTTTTAATGAAGCCACCAGAAAATTTAAAATTACCCGTGTGGCTTGCGTTTGTGGCTTGCGTCCTATTGCCATTGGACAGCCTGGCCTAGGGTGGGGGCCAGGTGACCCCTCAGCAGAACCCCCTCCATTCACCGCCCACGGCCGCCACCGAGCGGGCCAGCTCCAGGACAGGCAGGCTTCTCCGCAGGCTCCGGATCAGATGCTGTGGGTTTAGGCCCAGCTGCACCGCTTACGAGCCACCTGGTCTCTCCATCTGTAAATGACACAGTTGCGCCCACAGGGGAACAGGGTAGTTCCGGGGGTTTGAAGGGAACCTTCCAGTGGCCCATGCACACCCCTGTCACAACTGCCACTGGGCTGTGCCAGCACGAGGGCGGGCCCTGGTCCTCTGTGTCCTGCACAGAGCGGAAGGCAGAGCATGCTGTGCGCACGAATGACGGCCACGTCTAGCAGGAAGCCGTGTGGGACGGGCTTACCACCGAAACGGCGTGCTGTGCGTGGCCGTGAAGACCAGCCTTTCTCAATCCATCTTCCGCCTTTGCAGGTGTGTTGCATTCCTGAGATGCGCAGCCCAGTGCGCGAGCAGGTTTTGAGAGCTGCCCTTTCATGGGGCGCTTGGAAGCAGAACCTGAGTTCAGGTCCTCAGGTGACTGCAGGAGGCAGGAGAGGAAGAGGAGGAGCAACGGGGTTGTTCTCCCACACTGGGGGTGAGGGAGGGCCGGATTCCACGGAGGACTCTAGAAGTACACAGAATGCCTCCCAGAACTGTCTTCCGGAAGATGGGAGGAGCGGACAGCTCTCCACCAGCTCTGGAACCCGTGGCAGAAGGGTGTTCCAGAGACCTTGACCGCCCCCCGCTCCGCCCTGACTCCTGAGGGGTGACGATGTCTTCAGCACTCCTTGGGGAAAGCCCGGAGGCAGGAAAGCACCTGCTGGAGGTGGCCCACTGGTCGGTGTGAGTCAGGACTGTCAGAACGGGGACAGGGGGCGTGGTGTGGCAGAAAGTGTCTGTTGCAGTCCCTGAAGTTTACAGACACCAAAAGCAGTTCATAACTGTGACAACAAATAGACAAAGGTCGGCAGCGGAACCTACGGGTTGTGTCAGAGACGGAATGGGCTATGGCTTATGGAAAGTTCTGGAAAGCCAGCGGAAACCTCACTCTTCTGCTCATTCATGCACGCGTTCATTCCCTCATCGACCAACACGTACTGTGTGCTGCCTCCGGGTCAGGCTGCAGCCCACCCCAGAAAGGGCGACAGAATCAGAGAGAGGGGCCAACCAAGTGGAACCTTCCTAATTAATGAGGTAGGCAAGTCACTGGAAAACTCCAGTCCTTCAGTCTTCCTTGGGAACCAGAGACTGATGCCAAACGTCTCCCATCTGAAAGCTCCCAAGGAGGGTCGGCCTCTTCCTTGGGTCAAGGGGGACTTGGAAATAAACTCACCACCCATCCTGCCTTCCTGCGCTCACTCATCCCGCAGCCCCTTGGTGGCTAGGCTTTGTGCCAGTTCTGGGGGTGCAGTGGTGAATGAGGGGGAGCCCCTGCCCTCAGGAGCTCATGGTCTGGAGGGAGAGAATGTACCACCCTTGCGGAGAATCTCCCAGCCCTGGGTTGGAGTGGGGGGCTGCGGCCCGTTGGGTTTTTAAAAGCCTTCTGGAGGAGGCGCAATCAGACATTCACCCCAAGGCCTCTGGGCCCCAGATGTGAGCTTCTGGCACAGACCAGACCTGGCTGAACCTCATAACTGGCTGCTTGGCAGAGGACATTGGCAAACCCAGGCTTACTGTGTCCATTTGCATATCATTTGCATCTATCTGCATATGTGGTGGCACAGCCTGGTCTCTTATGCATTTAAATTGCAAGTTATTTGTCTCTCTTTGAAAGCTCTCATTTTTCTTCCCAAGGGGGGCTGGCTCCATTTCCCCTACTTGCCCTTATAACACAAAACTGTTGAGTTTATCCAGCATGGTGCAACACTACAGATCTTGGGGTGCAATATATGTTTATTATTCTGGCTTTCAGAAAAAGTACTTTGTTATTTTTTTATGTTTTTTAAAGAGTTTATTTATTTATTTTAGAGAGGGGAAGAGAGGGAGAGAAACATCAGTGTGTGGTCACCTCTCACATGCCCCCTACTGGGAACCTGGCCCAGAACCCAGGCATGTGCCCTAGACTGGGAATCGAACCAGTGACCCTTTGGTTCGCAGGCCAGTGCTCAATCCACTGAGCCACACCAGCCAGGGCAGTACTTTGTTATTTTTAAGACCTCTGTGACGGCTAGTGCAGAAGGGAGTATTGGGCATGTGCCCGCTGTGTCACAGATGGGGAGACCAAGGCAGAGAGGTTTGGGTTTTTTTAAGCGAGGTGGCTACAGGTCAGGCCTCCCGATTTCTGATTCCATGTTGAGAGAGTCCTTCATTTCCCTGTGAAGATGTATGGAAGGGGGTCCAGAGAGGGGCGGTGCCTTCCCCAGTCCCCTGCTGGGCCGGGATGCAGTCTGGGCTCTTACAGCTCTGCCTGCAGACTGAGCCCCACTGAGACAGAGCCCCACGGAGACGGTGGTGCCTGTTTGGGCTGCTGTGTCCGTGACCCCTGCTGTGTCAGAGGGGACCCTCTCCATAAACACCACGTGTATCGATTTCTCCCGATGTGCGTTTAATCCTGGTGTCACCGCACCCAACCCATCCCATTCACTCGAGACCCGATTTAGCTCAGACCTGAGCCGGCAGGAGTCCTCGTTGGCCCTCTGACAGGAGACGCTGGGTTGCCCAGGAGGCACAGTTCAGGCCATCCCAGAGGATGTAGGTCAGCAGCTGCACCCTGACGTGTGTGTGTGAAGACAACTTGTAGACTTCAGCCTGTGTCTTAGAATGTGTCAGCCGAGCAGGACGGGCACTTACCGAACATGCACATCGGGTCTAGCGGACCATCTCGTCATTTGGGGATCTTTACTTATAGGGACAGAACCTTGTAGTTCACTGCTAGCAACGGCTCCCATGTGTCAAGCACTTTGTGCAGGATGGTGCTGGGCTTGCGCTCGGGTTACTGCAGCTCCTTATACTGCAAGGCAGGGGTTGTGAGTCCTGTTCTGTACGAGGCGGGCCGCCGAGGCTCAGTGAGGTGAAGGACTTTGTTCAAGGCCACGCAGCAAAGTGCCAGGGTCGAGGCTCCACCGCAGGGGCGGCTGACTCCACACCCCCCACAAAAGGACCTGTGCTTTCCACTAAACCACATCACTTCCAACGTCAAGTCTAAAACTAGACCAAACAAGAGCACTAACTTAGAAAATTCAGGCAGGGTAATGTAGCATTTTACAAAGCACAGACTTGCTCGTAGTGGAGGGGTAGCTTATCTCAGATTACCTTTCTGCTGGTAACAATTATAAAATCTGGATAAAACATGTAAAACAAATTTGTTTGGAACTACTGGAGAGTGACCAAAAGCAGACAGAAACTGGAGAGGATGTGACCCTTGAAACGCAGCAGCCATACTGATGAGAGACTCATTCATCTGGCTTTTCCCCTGAAGGCATTCTCCGATTCGGGCAGTGCAGAGGGGTGGAACTCGAGCAGAAAGCAGAAGCCTTAGTGGCTGATGAGTGTGAAATTGGAGCTTGGGGCCTCCAGAGCAGCTGGAAAGCAAGAGAGGAAAATCCCAGAAAGGAGCCACAGAGGGAGAAACCCTCCTCAGATCCTTGGCTAACTGCGGCACGGGCACGACTCCAAGAGGCCCAGGGGAAAACACAGCTGGAGGGCTGAAAATGCTGAGCAGAGGTTTCTGCAGCTGCTTGGCATGGGGCAAGTCAGATTTTCTTGTTCAAATCTCACCAAGTTAGAGTGGTTTGGTAAACATATCAGGTTCTTCTTTGAGATTCTGGGAGGCCGTGACTTAGGAGGAAGGATCAAAACAAACCTTCCGTAACAAAGTCTCACAGCAAGCCTCCGCAAGATTCAGGTGAGTGGCCAGCAACTAAACAGAATAATATGCAAAATTCTTCAGAGGAAGATAACACAATTCAGAATCTCTACATTGTATCATCAAAATGTCCAGCATAAAATTAAAAATTACTAGATAGGGAAAGAGACAGGAAAATGTAACACATAGATAAGATTTTTTTTTTTAAGTCAGTAACACAGGTTCAAAGATAACCCAGATGTTGGAATTAGTAGGCAGACTTTTAAGTCACTATGGAAAATCTGTTAAAGACTCTATAGGAAAAGACAATTATAATGAAAAAAGACATGGGAAATTTTATGAGTACGTTAGTTTCCTAGGGCCACCAGAACAAAGTACCACAAGCTGGGTGGCATACACAAGAAATTTATTCTCCTGCCATTCTAGCGACTAGAGGTCTGAAGACCAGGTGTTGGCAGGGCTAGTTTCTTCTGAGGATGTGGAGGAAAAGCCTGTTCCATGTCTCTGTCCAGTGCCTGGCAGTGTCTGGCAATCCTTGGCTTGTGTGTGCATCACTCCAGTCTCTGCCCCCATCTTCATATGTTGTTCTCTCCGTGTCTCTGTCCCCTCCTTTTTTAAAAAAGCATTTTATCTTTATTTTTTGAAAAGATTATTTATTTATTTTTAGAGAGAGAATGAGGGAGGGGGGAAGAGAGGGAGAGAAACATCAGTGTGTGGTTGCCTCTCACACACCCTCTGCTGGGGACCTGGCCTGCAACCCAGGCATGTGCCCTGACTGGGAATCGAACCGGTGACCCTTTGCTTCACAGGCCAGCGCTGAATCCACTGAGTCACACCAGCCAGAGCTCTCTTCTTTTCTTATAAGGCCACCAGTCATATTGGATTAAGGACCCACCTTACTTCAGTATAACCTCATCTTAACTAATTGCATCTGTAAAAACCTTATTTCCAGATGAGGTCATATTCAGAGGAACTGGGTGTTAGGAATTCAACCTGTCTTCCCAGCAGGTCATATATCAACCATAACAAGGGGAGATGTGGAAATTTAATAAATTGGATCAAAATCTAAACTGTAAAATACATCACCTGAAGTCATTCATTGGATGGGATTAAAAACCATATAAACATTCATTGGATGGGATTAGCCACAATAAAAAAGGACCAGTGACTTTAAAGCAGATCAACAGAAATTATCCACAAAGAAAAATGATTGGAAAAAATGAGTGTGGCCTGAATACCCTGTGGTAAATAAAGCATTAAACAATCTTCACACACATGTAACAGAGGATGAAAGAAAAATAACGGGGCAGAAAAAAATACTTAATAAAATAATGGCTAAGAATATTCCAAGTTTGATTGAAAAAACAGTCAAGGAAGTTCAATGACCCCTAACCAGTATAAACACAAGGAAAATCATATTTAGGCACATTGTGGTCTGACTGTTGAAAACCAAAGGTAAAGAGATAATCTGGGGAGCAATGATCTCCCAGAGAGGACAGAGAGGCAAAAACATGTAGAAAAACTGATACAAAAAGCAACAGACTCCTCGTGAAAACAATGCAGGTCAGAAGGCAATGGAACAACATTGGTAAAAGTGGTGAAAAAAATCTGTCAACTTAGAATGTTGTCAGTGAGAATGCCTTTGCAAATAGAAAATTAAAATCATTCTTGAACAAATAAAACATAAAATTTGTTGCCAGTAAACCTGCATTATAAGAAATGCTCAAGAAGTTTCTTTAGGCTTAAGGGAAATGATACCAGATAGAATTTTAGATTTAAAGGAGTAAAATAGCACTGATAATGGTACATATGTGAATAGGCACAAAAGACTGTTTTCCTTTTCTCAACCTCTGTAAAAATTAATTGACTCCTTAAAACAAAAATAACAGTGTATTCTATAACACCTATAAAAGTAAAATATGGGACCACAATAGCACAAAAGACAGGAGAGAATGAAATGTAATTCTATTTTTGTAAAGTTCTTACAGAACCCATGAAGTGATATGTTTTTCTCAGAAGGTACACTGTGATAACTTAAGAATGCATATTGTAACCCCTATGAGAGCAACCAGAGACCTAAAGAGATATAGCTAAAAAGCAAACAGAGAATGGAATGTTTTTAAATATTTGATTAACCCAACAGAAGGCAATGAAGGAGGAATGAAGGATCGAAGAAGAAGAGAGACGAAAAATAGGTAACAAACAGCAAGATTGTAAATGTAAACTCATCCACAACAATAAATATATTAAATGTAAAGGGACTAGACCCTCCAGCTGGAAGGTGGATGTTGTCAGACTTGTTTGGAAAAGAGTGTCACGTCTGAGTTCTTAGTCTGTAAGTGGCAGAATTAAATGAGGTGTGTCGAAGCCCTGAACACAGTGCCCGGCCCACAGAGGGTGCCTCTCCAGTGAAAACTGAACTTACCATTCGAGTCCCACTTTCCTGGAAGCTGTCAGCCAGCTAACTTCCTGTGGGGAAGGCCGCGCGTGGGCCATCCACACGACATCCTGCCTGGCTGACGTTCATCCAACTGGCCTTTGTTGAGCAGTGTGGGTTATTCACCCACTGTTCCGGAGCAGGGAGCTACCCTCCTCCTTTACCCACTCCGAAGCAGAAGGGAAGGAAGAGTAACGCGCAAACCAATGGATCCTCAAAGCTGGCGCTGGAGCTGAGCTTTCCTGAGGCTGGTTGGGGTCAGCAGCTGGTGGCCAGTGTGGCAGCCTCGTGCTGCCCAGTGCCCTCTTCTTCCCAGTGGCCTGCCCACCGATCTCCAGCGCCTTAGTGCTGCCAGCAGGGCCTCTTGCCCCAGAGGAGCACTTGTTCTCTGGTTTGGCAAGTCAGCTTCTTTCTTACCCCTGGCATCCAGCTCCCTTGGGTCCAGCCAGGGCACCCAGCCTTTGGTCAGCGGGGTGTGGGTGCATGGCAGCAAGGCAGTGTTGAGGGGCTGGAAGAAGAGAGGTTGCACCGGGCCCCATCAGGCCAGGGTGGGCAGTAGGCTCTAGGCTACTCCTTGCTAGCTGGCGGTCTGTGTGCATAAGGGAAGGGGACAAGGGGACCCTGACCTACACCCCTATGGGTCCTTCCCTGCACCCCACATCTGGCCTCTCAGTTGAATCCAGAGTCTTGAGGACCAAGGTACTGTTTCTAGCGACTTCCCAACTGTCCAGTCGGCCGGTCTCCTCCTCCAAATCCCTATCGCTAACTCTCTTCCGACAGGAGGGCGCCCTCTATCTTGATTTCTGACATGACACTATTTTTGCCTGGTTTTGTCCTTTATGTGTAATAAATGAGATCTTTGGACATGATGCTTGAGTTTTGTCTATACTGTTGTAGATCACCCATCCTTAGAGCTGCCCAGTCGTCCACTCCATAGAGTCTACAGCTCATTTGCCCACTCCACGGCGGCAGGGGGTGGGCGGTCATCCCACTCCAGGCTCCGAGGAATAGTCCGCTGTGAATATTCGGGTCGCATCCTTTGGTGAACACAGGGATTCACTGCTGTCGAGTGCATGCCTGGGAGCAAAGCGCTGGGTCAGGGGCTGGGTCAGGGGCTGGGTCAGAGGGGCTGGCTGCTCAGTGTGAGTAGAGCTGACACCCGGGCGCTGCATCAGTTCACATTCTTGCCACAGCCCGTGAGTTCCAGTTGCTCCGTGAGCTCCCCAGCACACGGTGTTGTTGGTTTCCACCTCAGTTGTCCTGGCATCGGAAGCGGTAGCTCCCTGTGGACCCAGTTCGCGCTTCCCCTCAGAGGCACAAAGCTGAGAACCTTTCCACGCACTTGTCAGTCATTTGGATATTCTCTGGTGAAATACTTCAGTTCAAATATATCTCCCATTTTTCTTCTGAGTGGTCTGCCTTTTTCTCACTGGTTTAAAAGGCCTGTCTGCTCGGTCCCACACACTCAAAGCCGCGGTGACTGGGCAATATTTGCGATGCAGCTGGTGGCAGGCTTTCCAACAGAAGACATAATAGGGAGCATAAAGGTAATCCGATTTGAATTGACTTTGCATTTGATTGGTCAATTTGTCCTGCTTTTGTTGTTGTCCAAAGGCTACAAAGGGCTCACGGCTCACTTTGTGTGGGTGCGTGTTTAAGTGACACCTCACAGTAAAAGTCATTTCAGGCAGCAGTGAGGACCCCTGAGACGCCTTTCTCCTCTTGGTAAACATGACGTTTCCAAAACAGACAGCCAACCTGCTAGTTCCCCAGCACAATGCGCCTCAAAGCACCCCTCTGTCTGGACAGAGAGGAAGCCCTTACATCAGGCCCTCTGGCCTCCCTGCCCGCCCCCCCCCCCGCCCAGGCACCTGCACCTGCTCCCCGGTGCCACACACTGAAGCTGCTGCCTCTTTCTGGACCAGGGCCACACACTGAAGCTGCTGCCTCTTTCTGGACCAGGGCTCTTACATCGCACCGTCCCCGGGCACAGGCCCCCAGCTCTTTGTGCTCCCCTGCTTCAGACCAGACTTTGCCCAAGGCCACTGCCTTTGTTTAGAGTTGATACTTCTCACCGGGACTCTGCTCACCTGTCACTTCTCAGGGAGGCCCTCCCTGTGGCCCTGAAACTCATCATCCCAGTTGAGCACCTTCCTTCTTCACATAATCTCAGCTGCAATTTTTAATTTAAATGTGCCATTTTTTCCCTGCTAGACTGCAAGTTCTGTGCAGGCAGGGCGCATTTCCCACCCCCTCCCCTTCTTTTTCTCCAGCGTCTACGTCAGTGCTTGGCATTTGGTGAGTGCTTGAAGGTTTGCTGAGTGACTTCGTGACCTGGGCTTGTGTCACCTCCACACTGTACTGACGCCGAAAGGAGGGAGAGCCCAAGGTCACATGTAGGGAAGGGCCAGGGGCCCAGCTCTGCTCGTCCAACCACACGGAACGTAAAGGACCGTCCTCCTTGGCCAGCAGCATAGGGCCAGGCCCCCCTCCTCGGGCCCGGAAGACCCTCCGAACACTGCAGCCCAGAATGCTGAAGCCCAATTTCTTCGTGCTTCCGATGAGGAACCGGGAACGGAAGAGAGATACAGAGCCCCAGCGGCACGCGTGGTGAAGCGCCGGTCCGCTGGGTGGGGACTAAGAATTCCGTCCCCATCCATGTTCCGGGGTTTTATGCGGAAGAGGATTTTCATGAAGTACCCTCGTGTTGAAAAGTGACTCAGGGCACTGCAGACTACTTTCTAGAGCGAGCACAAAGTTTGAAAAACCTAAAGTATCTCATCCTGCTTCACGAGAGCCTAACCCTTGTGTCACTGACCTTGGAGCAAAGGACGACACCAGTGCATCCTGACGATACGGTCGCAAGGTCACAACAAAGCCGCCCTGAATGGACCCAAGAAGGGCCTTCAGAAAAATGGGGGAAAGAGGGTGGGTGTCATTGTGACATTATTTTATCATGAAATTAGATCAAAATATAAGTGTGCCTTTACAATTTGTTAAACAAATTTATAAAAGAAAATTTCCTTCTTTTTTGGTTCTATATGAAAATCAAGGGAGGAAGGAAGGGAGGAAGGAAGGGAGGACAGGGATTGTAGGGAGTCCCATGGTGAGGCAGACTCCCATGGTGAGCCAGTCGCCTGCCGGTCTAGGACCCACTGGAGTGACACTCGGCACCCTTTGCACTGCCCGAAGTACTCGGAGGCAGGAGATGCGAGGCGGTGAGGGGTTCGGGCTGAGTGAGAGCCTCCGGGCGCGGTTGGGTGTCCCAGCCCTGCGCAGCCGGAGCCTGATGACAAAGGCCTGCCCTGTCCTCCCGCTGTCCTAGAGTCCCGCGGGATGGTACGGAATTCCTGTTTATGGGAACGCAGGAGAGGACAGGAATATTCTGGAAGAAAGACTGGGGATGCTCAGAGTGAGGCAGGAAGGACAATTCGCAGTGGAGGAAGCTCCCTGGGCTTGGGTCTGGGCTGTCAGCTGCAGGGGTTCCCCTAACCCTTCCCAGGCAGAGGAGGGTGACATTTGTAATCCCCATTTTTACTGAGGGAATTGTAGATTGACATGCAGTTGTGAGAAATAAGACAGAGTGATCCCAGGTACCCTGTCCCCAGTGTCCCCCCCGGGGAAATGTCTAGCAGGTCTGCAGGACACCATCGCAGTGGGGCATGGGCACTGACGCCCCCCCACCTTCCGCAGCTTTCCCGGTTTTACTCAGACTCCCGTGTGTGCGCGCGCGTGTGTGTGTGCGCACTCAGTGCAGTACAATTTCATCACAGGTTTGCATTTCCTCCACCACAGCCACATCCAGAACGTTCTGTCACCACGAGCCTCCCTCCTGTCGTTCTTTCCTGGCCACATCACCATTTCACCCTGGTCCAGGCATCCCTAATCCGTCCTCCTCTGCTAAAAGCTGGTGATTCCAAAAATGTTATCTAAACAGAATTGGCACCTGTGCAACCTTTCGGGCCGGGCTTTTCCCCTCGGCTGACACCACTTTCTGAGCCAGCACCGGGTCTGCACGGCTCCCAGCACCAGGCAGGGGTCCAGGGTGTCAGTCCCATTTCACAGCTGAGCAAACTGAGCCCCTGAAAGTCCAGAGCCAGCACCCCCGAGGGTCCCCATCGGGGGCCCCAGCTCCTTCTCACAGCAGGGAGCATTTTCTCCAGGGAAGGGAGCTCAGATGGGGAGGTGGGCCAGGGGACAGGATGCAACGGCTCCTCAACCTTCCTCAGTCCTGCTGTGACCCAGCCTGTCCTCTGCCTGCCCGGTGTGTTGAGGGAGTTCCTTCTGTCCCTCCCAGCCCCTCTCCAGGGCTGTCCCTTCCCTCTATAGTGAGAAGGTGACTGAGGGGCTGCTGGGTCCAAACT
The DNA here is from genome assembly GCA_004027475.1 of Anoura caudifer. Taxonomy (NCBI): domain Eukaryota; kingdom Metazoa; phylum Chordata; class Mammalia; order Chiroptera; family Phyllostomidae; genus Anoura; species Anoura caudifer. Next base: position 114,871 of record PVKU01000109.1, read on the forward strand.
TGTGGCCTTGAGGCCCTGCTGGCCACTGAGACGCAAGATGGCCCATCCTCTGCACCTCAGGACACCCCCCTCCCCCGGGGAAACAGGGGGAAGGATCGCACCCTACAAATCTGTGAAGAGGCAACACGGCAACGCGTGAGGAGCAGTCAGCTAAGCACCAGGCACAGAGTGAGCCCCCAGCACACGCCGCCCGAGGCCCCGTTTGCCAATGAATTATGTATGGCCTTCTGGCAGCCCTGCTCACTGGGGCTGGCGTTCTCCGAGCTCCTCCTGGGCCTTGCTCTGCGGTGAGGGCCACGCGCTCCCCCGGTGGGCCCGGCAGCGTTCTTTGTCTCTCTTGCAGGGAACCGACCGGCTTCTGGTGGCTGATTTCCCAGTGCCCCCAATGCCCATTTCACAGGTTGGAGAACCAGGGTCTGGTCAGCTCAGGAACATGATGATGATGGTGATGATGATGATGATGTAGCAGCAGCATCAACAACATGGGGCCCAGCTGGTACCATGGTGATGGCTTTATTGTGCCTCGTTGATGGGTGAGGCACATTTAATAGACAGTCATTCATTCAGCAAAAATCCAAGTGCCCACCTGGGCAGGCACTGTCCCAGGTGCTGAAGGCCCGGGAGGCAGCAGCACAGTGTGCCCTGCCCTCACGGAGCTCAGGTTCTGCTGTGGCAGAGCAGGCGGCAATCGATGAGTCACTGGCTGCATGTCCAGCAGATGGTGGCGCCAGCGAAGAGAGAAGGGGGGTGGGGCGGGAGGAGAGGGGACAACAGGCCCAGGCCTCCGAGGAGGTGGCATTTCAGCAGAGCCACAGTGCCCTGGAGGAAGTAGGAAAGCGACCTCATGAGATGTCTTGGGAAGGAATATTCTAGAAAGGAGCAGCAAGTGCCAGGGCTTGGGGCAGGACATGCGCCTGTGTCTGAGGCACTGCCTCGGAGGCACCCAGTTCTCAGGGCAGCCCCGTGAGCTGCCTCATGTGGCAGATGAAGAAACCGAGTCCGACATTTCCTATAACCTTTGTCCGCTCACATGCTTTGCTGCAGACATATTTATAGGCTGGATTACCGGGGCTGCCCCACGCTTTGCTGCGGTGCTAGGAAATATGTGGTATATGTCTTTCTGCAGCTAGAAAAGTTCTGAGTTCTGGAACCCTCTGCCCAGGGATTTGGGGTCAGGGATGCGGACCCCGTGTGACCCAGGTCTTCGCCATTCCTGCTGCAGACCACCCCCACCTGCCTCGTGTGCTGGACCCCCCCCCCCGTGTCTCTCCTTCCCAGCCTGTGAACGCCCAGCGTCAGATTGGCAGCACGGCGCTTCACAGCCTACAGACAGGCGGTGCCACCTCTGCTCGCCCGCAGCTCCCAAATAGGCCCGGGCTGGCCATTCCGAGGCCAGTTAAGGCCACAGAAGCCGCGGCCCAGTCCTGTGGCCGCATGGCTCTGAGGCAGGCTGAGGTGGCAGGCACAGGGCTCACCCACAGACCCGCCAGTGTCAGCGCCCAGCAGCCCAAAGAGGTGTTCAGGCCCAGCGGACTCGCCCTGTCTGACATTAGCATCGAAGGTCTGCAGGGGAAATGAATGGCGGGTGTCTTCCTTCCCTGTCCAGCTGGGCGTGGAAGGGTCCCGGCATCCTCTGGGCAGGGAGTAGGTGCAGAATCAAAATGGCTCTGCAGTGGGGGAGTGGCCGGAGAAGAGGACTAACTGGCCAAAGAAGGAAGGAAAAGCCAATGGTCAGTGGCCTCCTCCCAGGGAAGGCCTCCTCCCAGCCTCCCTGCCTCCCTGCCTCCAGGTTTCCCTTCTAATCCCTCCTGCAAAGGTTCCAGATTATTCTCCCTAATTAATCCTCCCACTTGAGCCTCCAAACTTCCTGGCTCCCTACCCCTTGCTTCTGAAGGCCGTTCAGCACCTGGCCCGCTCCTTCCTTCAGGAGCACACCTGGCCCCTCACCCCCAAGCCTTTGTCCATGCTGGTTCCAGTGCCTGGCACTGAAGACAGACTTGAGGAGGCCATCTTTCTACACCAGCCCGGGGCCTCTCGGATGCATGCAGCCGGCCCGCACTGCATCCTCCTGGTCGTCACAGCCTCGCTTGCCCCGGCCCCTGCAGCTGTCCCGCCTGGCCTCCCTGCCGTGGGAGAAGTCCCAGCTCCCAGTTGACCTGGCAACCGAGGCCTTCCTGACCAGTGGGACTCCAGCCTCACTGTTCCCCCAGCTCCCTCCCTGTCACCCCCCCACCCAGTTCAGCCTGACAAAGCTGCTTAGGATTCTGGGGTCCTCTGAGGTTGCCCTCTGACTTTGGGACCTTCTTCTTTGTGGTTCCCTCTGCCTGGAACATCTTTCCCTCCCCTCTTGGCCTGGCTGGCTCTCGCCCAGCCTCTAGGACACGGTCTTGATTCCACCTCCTACAGAAAGACTTCTTGGATTTGGGGCCCCTCCCCTAGACTCCCAGAGGCCCCGGGTCCCCAGCATCATCATAATTGCCCTCTAGGTTGGAACCAGCTGACTTGCCCATCCAGTCTGGGCCGTGGTGTCATGAGGACAGAGCCCCACATTGGCCTGTGTCTGCCCCAACCTGGCTGGGGCTGTGTGCCCAGGGGACACTCAGGGAAGCCTGGAGGGAAAGCGGGAAGTGTTGCAGCAACACTTACTGGGTTTCTACTCCCTGCCAAGCCCCAGAACACTGAGTTAGGGCGCCATCTGGCCGTACCCAGCAGCGCCGGGCTATTCTCTTTCGATCTGTATAATGGGTATAATCCTCCTCCTATCTAACAGCCTCGTGAGGATAAAGGAAAAGGCTCAGGCCGAGTGCTCATCCCAGCCCCAGGCAATGCTACGCCTTTCATTGTTCCCATCACTGGTACTGACTGGGCTTATGGGGCCGGCCTCTGAGCCCTTATATCTGGGCTCCTCCACTCACTGGCTCTGACTTCGGGCAAGGTACTTAACCTCCCCGGGTCTCAGTTTCCTCATCTGTAAAATGGGACAAATCATAGTTTTTTCTCCCACCCTCCTAGGTCATTGTCACCAGGAAGTTCTCCCTGTACCTATCCTAAATTTGTCCTGGGCTGATTTCTCTGGGCTCCCACCCAGGCCTGGATGGACAGAATCCCAGAACTTCCCAGCTCAGCCCAGAATCCAGTGAGGTGAGCAGTCACCAGCTCCTGGGGTGAGGAGGTTGCTGGGCTCAGTCTCCCCAAAAGTCTCCCCAAAAGTCTCCCAGCCAGAGGCAAAAGCAAAGACACCTTTGTCCCCTTGCATCTCAGGCCTTGGGGACAGACTGGGGTGAGTGTGCGCCTGAAGGGGAGAGGGGCAGAGAGGTGCGAGGGTCTGGGGCAGGAGGGAGGCAGGACCAGGGACAGGCAGCCAGGAGGGGAAGGGTTGTGGGAAAGGGAGGGTGTGGGGCAGGGCCGCAGGGCTGGGAAAGGGAGCCTGGGGAGGCCGGAGCACCGGAGAGGGAGGCCTCATACCAGACACTGTCTAGACGCAGCAATTATTGTCAGCTCAGAACACCCAGGCTCTGCCGGCTCAGCTGAAAGGGAGCTTAACAAAGAGCTGAGAGAGGAAGAAAGCAGGGAGAAAAGCGCCCGCGGAGCCGGCTCCTGGCCTGTGGGGCTCTTTCTCTGCCTGGCGACTCCCCTTTGTGCTCCACAGAGATGCCCCATCAGGCCAGGGTCACATGTGGGTGTGGGGACAGGAGAGCAGGGTGTCCTGTGGTGGCGGGGGGTGGGGGCGGGGATGGGATACATGTTGTACTTGTGTGTTTTGATTTAGAGGGTAGTGGCAGTGGGGACCGAGCAGCGAGCAGACTTGAGAGCCAGAAACCCAGGCCCCCTCCACGCCCTTCCTGCTGTGTAGCGCTGACCAGGAATCAATTTCCCTGAGACTTGGTTTTCTCATCTGCAAAATAGGTGCAACAGCACGCCTGGCCCGAGGTGGGATGGTGGTAAGTCTACTGCTCTCCGACCCTGGAGGGCTGCAGCCCACGCCCCTCACCATCATGCTGGGGAAACTTCAGGGCCCCGAGGGACCCGCTGCGAAGCAACCTCTGCCTTCACAACGGGCATTTTGCAGATGATGAAACGGGCGCACAGAGGCCAGAGCCGCTGGCCAGAGCTTCATAGCCAGTGAGCGATGGTCGGTCCCTGAACCTCACCCATGACTTTCTGATGTGTACTTGTCCTAGGGGTGGGAGGGCTAATGGTAGGTGGTAGGACAGGCCCATGTCTGCAGGTAGGGTCAGAGCTGCTGGTAGCCAGGCTGCGGCCCCAGCTGCTGTTCGGAACCAGGCCTCGGCTGGACTGCTGGGCCCTGGTCTCAAGGGCAGCTCTGGGCTGAGCGGACCAGCCCTCCCATCCTGGGAGAGGACAGACCGGCCCTGAGAGGGAAGTGGGCATGGGTGGCCCTGGGGTGCTGCAACAAGGCCTCCTCGGCACGGTGCAGGAGTTGCTGGTACAGACACTGCCTTCCGGCCAGTGCCCTGGCACCCCCCACCCCAGCTCCCTGGGGAGGGGTCAGATGCTGGCCCTGGCTTCCAGGGTCACAGGTGGGGAGTGAAAGGAGTAGTGCTGGGTTTTCAGAGCACTGGCCAGGGACTGTGGGCCTCATCCAACCACATGCTCTGACCTGGCCTGGCCAACCTTCCCTGGTCCTGCAGGGGTTTGATGTGGTCCCCGGGTTCAGCCTCAAGTGAAGGGCAGAATGCTTGGTGCAAGAGACACACATACATTCACTCTCACACACTCATGCCTCTCAGCTGGGCCCCTGACACGCCACAGTCATACACATCCCCTCTCTAGCTTTGGGGTGCAGGCACTAGCCTTGGGGTGCAAACATTGCCTGCTGGGATTCAGCCCCCGTGGCTCCAGCCACCCGTTTGCGGAGCTTCCTCACTGTGTCCAGAGCTGGAAAGAAGCCCTCTGTTCCCACAGGTCTGTGGCTCAGCACTGACTGCAGCATGAGCAGAACCAGCCCCTCTTTCTGGAAGATTCCACAGGCAGCTTCCCTTTGCCCTTCTCCTCTCTGTGCCTTGTTCAAGCTGTTCCCTCTGCCTGTCCCCATCGCCCTCCATGTCCCAGCGCAAACACCTAACCTGTCCACCTGCTTCCGTTGGTTGCCCTCAGCCTCAGGGAACAGCACCGCCTCTCTGTGGCACAAGCCAGAGCCTGGCACCTCCCTGATACCTCCTTGGCCTCCTTTACTCTCCCCCCCACCCCGCCCCCGCCCCCGCATACCGTGACACGCAAACTCCTGTCCTCTGTTCTTCCCAAGTCACGTCCAAGGCCTGCTTCCCCTACATCTCAGAGGCAACAGCCCTGAGCCAGGCTGCCTTCACTCTCCTGGGACCTCGGTACCCCTTCCCTGCATCCACTCCTGCCCGCTACAGTCCTGAGTGAGCTTTGCACATCTGGGGTCTCCTCTCTCTGCTTTATAAACTCCAAAGCTTCCAGCTGCCTCCAGGACAAGGCCACAGCCTTGGGCCACACTGATCCTCTCTCAGGCTCTCAGGTCTGCACCGTGAGACCCCATCCACATTGTCCCTGCCCCTTCAACAGTCACTCTTCCCCTAGTTAGCCATCCTGGTCCTCAGGCGCCCCTCCCCAGGACCCTCCTATAACCCCTTCAGATATCAGGTCCCTGGGACCAGCCTCCCCAGCCCCCTGCACACTCCCCTCCCAGCCTGATGCCCACCTGGCATTATTTAATGCACTATTCACAATGGTTTGCGCAGCCTCTGCTCCCCCTGCAGGACTGTGAACCCCGTGTGGGCACCTGCAGGACTGTGAACCCCGTGTGGGCACGGCGGTGTCTGTCTTGTGTGTCACTGTGTCCCAGGCATCCTCCCTTAGGCCCCTCTCCCAGTCTGGTTTTCAGCCTGGCCCCACCCTAAGGCAGAAGAAAGGGAGCCCTAGGCCCCTTCTGCCCACCCCTCCAGGAACCCATCCCTACGGAGGCCATGAGGTTTTCAGAACAGCCTGCCTTGCCCTCCCCCAAGGCCCCCTCATGGGCAAGGACAGGTCTGTGTGTTGCTGGTTGGTTGGACAGCACCCCACAGCAGGGCCCTGGCTGCCTTGGGCCCTGCTTCCTCCGACTCTCCAAGCCCCAGTGGCTTGCAGAGCCCTGGGCTGGTGGTGCCCAGGCACAGGGAGGCCCGGTGGGCAGTCTGGGGTGGATGCAGTAGGACAGTCCCACAAGAGGTGCAGGGAGGGACTGAGGAGGGTGGCAGTGTCCCCCCACCCAGTCCCCTCCCAGAGACCCCTGCCAGCTGCCTTCCTCCATTCCAACTGGCCCTGCCTCTGCTTCCCCTCAGCTCCATTGTGAGTGGCCTGCCTCCATCCTCCACTCCTCCCCCCTTCTCTCTCCTTATTCCCCTCCCCCCTCCTCTCCTCTTCCCCCACCCGCCCTCCGGTGCTCTCCTTTCCTCCCTTCTCTCCTCTCGTCTTTTCTCTGAGTCCTTCTCCCTCGCCTCCTTCCTTTCTTCTTCCTGGGTTAAAAATAATCAACTTTCTGGGAAGCAGCCGCTCCTGCTGAGCCTCCCTCCCCACACTTGGGAGCCCCTGAGAATAGCTTTCTGCGGTTCTCAGCTCCAGCCCCTCCCCTCCCCTCCCCATCCGCCCCCTCCCCTCCAGCTGACTAATAAGTCGGTCTCAGCGGCAGAGCCAGCTCGGCTGGAAAGGCATTAAACCGCTTCGTGTCCAGACTGCGGGACCGATGCGCAGCCTCTGCAGGTCGACCCGGAGGGGCCCCGCGGCCCGGGCAGCCCTGGCGGCTTCCAGGCCCGACGACGCTCTGAGCCGCACGTGTCAGCCATTCAATCAATATTGATGGCTGGATGAACTTTGCCCTCTGACCACCAAACCCACCGCTTATGCAGCTAACTCGGGGCTCGGTGGCAGCGAAGGGGCATCTGGGGGAGTGTCAGGCGCGCACACTGAAGGGATAAGGGAGAGACAAATGGGTCGCGGCCATGTGGAGCGTGGAGCGTGTGGCTGGGCCAGGAAGCCTCCCTCTGCTAGGCCTGGACACCTTGCCCACCCCATCCCACCCCCGGGGCCATTGGGCATGGCCCAAGGAGGGCCGGGCCGCTCTGTAACGGGTAGGCCAAGGGCAAACAGGGACCCAAACTGTCCCGGGCCACGTCTACTCGTGGCCTGGCCTTTAGTGATCATCGTCTCCCATCTTGCAAAACGGGAAACTGAGGCCCAGAGGAGGCAGGACGTCTCCAAGTACCTGCCTCAGACCTTAAGAAGAGACCCTCAGGTCCCGCACAGGGGGTTCTGCGGGTGTAAGGTGGGGGCACATCAAGGTCAAAGGTGAGGGGTAGTTGGGGAGAGAAACAAGGCGAGCGCAGCTCTTCCCCCGCCGGCTCCGCCCACTCGGAGCGGTCCATGCATTACCTCATCGCGGCGCACGCCCATTGGCTGGTTCCTCCAGAAGCCTGCCCAATGCGGCGGAGCTGTTAACCCTTTCGGCCCCGCGGGCTAGGCCGTGGTGTTACCACCTGTCTCCACCGCCCCACGTGGCCCAAAGGAGACCGAGAAACGCAGAATGGGGGCAGGTCGTCGACCGGAGAGCCCAGCGGTCTGAGCACTGGATCCAACAGCCTGGTTTGGGCCTGGCCCCCGCTAACAGGCTGTGTAACCTTGGGCAACAAGCCTCACCTCACTAAGCCTCCTTCCCTTGTTTTCTCAGCTGTAAAAAGAAGTGAATGATGCAACTCCTGCCCTCCCCAATCCCTTCCCTGAGCATTTGCCAAGTGCCCGCGCACGTGGGCTGCCGTTCCACATTGCCTCCTCGCTGCAAGAGGCACAGTTGTGATTACCGGTTTTCAGAAAAGGAGACTGGCTCAGACCTGCGAAGCCGCTTCCAAGGTCACACAGCAAGAAAGCCACAGAGCTGGGATTTGACTCCGAGTCTGTGAGCTTTCTGAGCCTGGACCCCTAGCCCGGGCAAGATACCGCTTCTGCTGGGGGTTGCTGCTTCCAGGATATCCTGGGCCCCTAGGGGGGCCAGGACTCACTTCTCCTGCCAGTCAGACTACCGTACACCACTGTGACCAAATAACACCTGTGACAAGCTGGAGAGCCAGGGCTTCCATGGAGGAAAGGTTTCCTGGAGGAGGAGGGGCTGCAGCTGGACATTCAAAGGAGGAAGCAGGAAGACCCTCTGACAAAGACAGTGGGACTGGGCAGGCACACTGAGGGCGTGTCAGTAGGGTCAGGAAGCTCTGAAGGAAGCCTGCAGAATCTCTCAGGGTCAGCCAGCTGGTCAAGGGTCAGCCCCACCAGGGGAAGGGTTCTGGAGCTCTGGAAGGCTGCTCCCACGGGCAGTGCTTGGGAGCAGGACCCCAGGAGGAGGCCCACACACCTCAGGTCTCAGTATTTACACGTTATAAACCAAACTAACAAACTGCTAAATAAAATAGGTTCTGTCCTCTGACTTTGACAAAACACCTTCCCAAGGACAACTACCCCTGGAAGGCTGGGCTTGTATTTAGAAGCCTGGGTTCCAAGTAGGAAGTGGCAGCGTGGGAGAGGCGAGCCTGCCTGTGGCTTTCCACTCAGCCGTTCTTTCACCCTCTTCCGTGAGAGGGTTTTGCATGCTCAGGTGTGGACACTCCAGCCCATGTGTGTAAACTCTGTCCGCGCTCCCTGCAAACAGCCGTGTCTTGGCCACCCCTCAGGCTTGAGGGTGCCCAGTCAAATGGGAGCTCAGACAACCCTCAGGGGGGAGGATCTGGGAAATGGATTAGGCAGGGGATTCCAGGGTTCTAGGCGGGCAGATCATGGACCTAGCTGGGCACATCCCCTTAGACGCAGGATTCCTGGTCTCACCCCGTGAGAGGAGGGCCAGAGTGTGCCATCCAAAGCCTCGGACTCAGTCCGAGGGTGCTTCTGAGGTGCCTGGGCAATGCCACAGCTGGGGCGGCTCAAGCTGGAGGTGAGATCTCCCATCCTTCTTGAACTTGCTCTGGACCATCACTTCCAGCCCTGTACTCTAACCCTGGCCAGACCCTAGGTGCCATCCTGAACTCTTTGTCCCCAGCCCCCAGCCCAATACTTACCAAGAACTGAGGAGCTTGCCTCCAAAGAAGTCAGCTCCCTTCCCCTCTGCCCACTGCCCTTGCCGATCTCCAGACTGGCTCCCGGATCCCACTCTGTGCCCACCTTCTTGACCAATTTGCCCTCCACGTTGGCCAGCTAGATCTTCTTAAAATGCAAGCCAGACTACTTCTTTCCCCCTCTAAGCATCTCTGGCTCTCCGGGCTCTTGATGCATCCTTCCCAAGCTCCAGATGTCTGGCTCTCCCCTCCCTTCCCATCACCTTTGGTTCTGAGCTCCAACCCTTTGCATCTTCTCTCCAGTCTGGACATCGTATGTCCTTTCTGCTGCAGCATCTGTGTGCATGTTCTTCCCTCTGCTAGAACAGTGCTTCCTGTTCTCCATCTCACCCGTCTCAGCTTAAGTGTCCCCTCCCCAGGGGACCGTTAACCCTCCCTGAACCCCTGGACCAGCAGAAACTGCATGTAATGAACTGATTAGCTCTGGAGTTGCCTGTTTCAGGTATGTTTCCCACCTGGACTGTGGGCACCCAGAGGGCAGGCTCGGTCAGTTTTGCTGGCTGCTCCATCTTCAGTGCTGGCAGAGTACCTGGCCCAGGGTAGGTGACAGTGAAGCTTCAGTGGACAGATGGGTCTGCACTGGACTAGAAATCAGGAGGCAGAACAAGGACGGTTAATATCTATCGCCTGCTTACTGAGTCCAGGGTCTTCTTTCTAAGTGCAGCACGTGCGGTCATTCACTTATTTCTCACAGTCGCCTTGGAAATAGGAACTGTTTTTCTGTCCTTCCTACATAATGAGGACCCTGAGGCATGACAGGGTTCAGAGACTTAGGCTCACGGCTGGCAAGCAACAAACAAGATTTGCACCAGGCCGTTCCCAACACCATGATGGTGGGGGGTCAACATTGGAGGCAGCGAGCCCAGAGGAAGGGCACCAGTGCGGCCTTGCAGCGGGGTGGATGGCCGCTGTGTGAATGTGCGAGGGCATCGTATGGGCAGGGCACATGAAACGTGTATGTTGAACGGTCAGTGTGATGCACAAGGTGTAGGTGCGTCTGCAGTCTGTGGGATGTGGAGTCCGTGAGTGTGCATGTGTGTGCGCCTGCACCTCAGGTGTTGGTGACCCCTGCAGTGGGGTGCATCTCTGCCTGTGTGTGGGTGTGATCCGTGTGATGTGGGGGGATGAGCGTTGGTGTGTGTGTATGTTGTGGGGTGGTGGTAACTGGGGCACTCCTCAGGGGAAGAGCTAAGGAGGGGATGTTAACCAGGAAAATGGGAGAGGAGAGAGTGCTATGGCCAGAAGAGAGCAGGGAACAGCCCTTGCAAAGGCCTGGAGGCAAGAAGAGCAGCCTGGAGCGCTAGGAGACTTGAAAGAGCTCCAGGAAGACTGGGGGATGGGGAGGGAGAGGCAGGGTTGTGGGGGCGGCAAAGCAGGCCTTCCTCTGTTAGCTGGAGGGTGTGTGTGTGGTGGAGGGCAGAGGAGCGCAGACAGGCTGAGCCACACTGACCACGTGGGAGGGGCGGTGCTGGACCAAGGGCAGATGCTGGGTGGAGCCCCTGACTGGGAGGCAGCCTGTTCTGGGGCTCCTGACCTGAGCCTAGTCTCTGCTTAGCTCCTGAGAGCGGTAGCTGAAAGGGTCTTAGTTCCCCATCTATAATTTGGGTCACGAGATTATGTGCTAAAGGCCCCCAAAGAGGCTAAGAGCTGCAGGTGTTTTGGGCGCATTCTCTCTGGGCCGATCTGGCGAAGGCCTGGGCGGGCATTTGGTAACAAGTTTTCCTAGCACCCCAAGAGGCCAGAGGCTCTGAAGATGGCAGGTCCTGGCACAGTGCTCAGCGGTGAGCCCACTGGCCCGCGGGCACAGGTGGGGTGGGGGCGGGAGTCAGGGTGTGAACCAGGGGACAGGACTCCAGTGTGATAACAGTTCCCCCACGGTCTTCACACTGCAACTTGTCTTTGCTCATTTGATCCTCTATGCTCACAGACTCCATGTGGTTATTATACTGGATTATTGGTCCTGCTTTAGAGATGGCAAAAGTGGGCCAGTGACCCACGGCCTGCCCAGGACTCACTCCAGGTGGTCCTGCTCTGGAATACTCCACCAGACAGGCCGTGCAGTGCAGTGAGTTTTCTCAGCATGTGCCCTAACAGTGTCCTGGCCCAGGGGTGACAGTGTGTGGTACCCAGAAAGAACGTGGAACTGGCAGCCCAGCTCTGCCACCCACCTGCTGTGTGACCTTGGGCTAGTCCCTCCCCATCTCTGGGCCTCGGTTCACCCAGCTGTCCAAATCACTTACTGAGTCTGGGAAGGTTCGTCCTGCTAAGGGGCAAATGAGGAAACTGAAGTTTAGAGAGGTTAAAGGGTTTGCTCAAGGTCAAGCAATCCGCATCAGGTGACTTCGGATTTTAATATGGAACCCCAGGGTGCGCCCTTCTCCGCCCACCCCCCAGCAGCGGCGTCCTGCCCCCAGCGGCCCGCAGCGCCTTGCTGACGCGCCTCACGCTGTTCCTGGCCCCGCCAGCTTGACGTCAGGCCGGGCCAGCGGGGCCTCGCTCTGCACAAACAGACGGAGCGGGCCGGGCTGGGGGCGGCGATGACTCAGGGCCCCGAGACGGGCCGGGAAGCGGAAAGTTTTGTGCAGATGACATCACCACCGGGCCGCGAGGGCGGGAGGGGGCCAGCTCCGGGAAACGGCGGCCTGGCGGGCTGCCCGGCCTGGGGCAGGGAGCAGAGGGGCGGCCGCGGGGCGGGGGCTGGAACGCCAGACACCACCCTTGGCCGCGCCGAAAAATACCCCCCGCCAAGCACCCCCTCTCCCCCCGCCCCAAGTCCGAGCCCAGGAGCCCGATCCGCGTTCGCAGTGAGGAGCGGGCTCCACCCGCCTGCGAGGACGCCGAGCTCCCCAGCGCTCCGGAGGCGCCGCATCCATCCTGCTGCGTCCCTGCATTTTAATTACCGCTACATTAATATTCATGAGCCGGGACTCGAGGGGTCCGCGGGCTGTCATTTCCCTTGCCCGCACACTCCCCCCCACCTTTTCCCGGGCTGAGTCGTGGATTTTTTTTTCCTCCTGCTCCCAACCCCGCCCGCGCCAACAGTTGTTGGTGCGCAGCAGATCTGGGGTGCAGGAGTGTGAGCGCGTGTGGGTGCCATGAACAAGGGCAAAGGCGCGAGCGGACTGGGCCCAGAGTGGGGAGCTGAGTGTGAGTGTGGCATGTGCCTGTGTGCACACATGTGTCCCTGTGGGCACTCCGCACGAGTGTATGTGCACATGCGTGCCTGTGTGTCTCCAGGCGACCCCAGGAACTGGGTGCAGGTCTGGCTGAGGCAGCTGTGTGGTACACATGTAGCCTGGGCCTGGGGAAGGGTCGAGGCTGTCCCCAGTAGCAGGACCTGCTGGTACAAATGGAAACAGGCCCGGACAGAGGCTGGGCCCTGCTCAGTCATCCATAAGGCAGTGGCCCCGGTAAATCAATGGCACGGTGGTCCTCAAGCCCCGGGCCTGGCTGATCTGCTCTCTCCCCCTCCGTGGTCTCCCTGCTGTTGTTTATGACAACGGTAGACAGAGTTTCCTGAGCTGGCACCTTTCACGTGACCTGCTCAGCAAACCTGCGCAGGAGGGGGTGCTATCAGTCCCCTTTGCAGGTGGGGAAACTGAGGCAACTGGTCCAGTTAGTGAGGGGTGGAGCTGGAGCCCAGAAATGTCTGAGTCGAGAGCCCCTGCCTTTACCAACTGCACCGTGCCTCCCCTGTGGAATTGTGTGTGGGGTCTCCCCTGGGGTGACCTGGGGTGGCCCGAAAGTCCCTCAGAGCCCCAGGTAATCCCATGCCCTGGAGTCAGCAGGGGTGTTTCCAGAAACTGCTCCCTGCTGCTTCCTTACCAAACGGAGCCTCTTTACTGTGGCCCTTGGCGCTCCCTCCCCCAGATCCTGTCCTCAGCCACCTGCCCATCTGGGAGTCCTTGGGAGGCTGGAAGTCTTGCTTCAAAAAGGAGAAGACAGACAGACTTAAGGCTCCTGGCCCTCCTCCCTGGGCTGGGGTCAGGCAATCCCTCCCATTCATTTGTTCATCCCGCACAGGCTTAGTGCCTGCTGCGCACCAGTCCCTACCCTTGGCACTGGGGATTCTCGGAGTTTACGAGAAGCCCACCTACTCTGCTCCCAATTCCAGTCATCTCCACCCAGGGTTCTAAAAGGCTTCCCCTCCCATCTCTGTGTGTGCATGTTCACTAGGCATGGGGGTCAAGGGGCACCTGTGCACACAGGACAGCTTGCCACCCCTAGACTGGCCACGGCAGTCCAGGGAGTGTAGGTGCTGGGGGTGGGGCGGGGCAGATCAGCGCTGGGTCCTCTTTGGGCTGGTGGAGAACCAGCCACGCTGGGCTAAGCAGCCTGGATCTTTGCTTCTGTCTCCTTCTGGAACCTGTCCTCCTCCAGCCTCTAAGCCAACTAATCCCAGGCGCCGGTCGATGCATCTTTCCCTGTTTCCCTGGCCACCCTCCCTCTCGTGTCCGTCCTGCCCCAGGCCTGCCCAGAACTAGCTGGTTGTGCCCTCCTCCCAGTCCCCATGGGGTTGGGCTGGAACTCAGGTCCCAGCCATGCCTACCCCCTCCCCCCCCCCCCCCCAGCCCACAGCCGTTTCTTCTGTGCCAGGGAACTCAGATAAGGGGACAGGAGATGCAGTCTGGGACTCATTGGAGAGGAAGGAATAGTTTCACTGGGCTTCACAGGTAGAGTAGGAGTTGGCCATGCGGACTGGTGGGAGGAAGGGAGGAGAGGCAGCCAGGCAGAGGGAATGGCTCAGAGGGATGCCTGCAGCCCTTCTTCCAGAAACCAGAGGCATGACATCAGAGACAATGGCAGACTGGTTGTCTCCTGCAGAGCCTGAGGCTGTTCAGCCTCTTTGTAGGGACTCTCAGCTGTGTCCACCCTGGTGCAAATCCAACCACTCTCTCGGGGCAAGAGCCTGGGCAGGCCACTGTGCCCAGTTCCCCATCTGTCAAATGTGGAAGGAAACTTTTTTTTTTTTTTTTTTTTTTGCTGTATTATATTCAGATTAAGAGACACTCTCCCAGGCACCTATCACAGTGCCCGGTGCTCCTACACGGAACCACAGTCTGTCCTCCAGGACACGGAGGGGCTCCTGGGAGAACTGCGTCCAGACAGTTATGAGCCCGGGGTGGGACTTAAAAAGCGACCTGTGTCGCACAGCCTAGCCAGTGGGGAGGAGCGTGGGGGGAACAGGCATCTGGGAGGGGTAGGGCCGGGCTGAAACCATCACCCATCAGAAGGGACCAAGGCTCTAGGTAAGAGCAGGGTCTCCAGGACCCCACCGTCCCCCTGGCTGGGAGATCTCCGGTCACTCGAACAGCCAGCGGGAGAGCCAAGGGTCAGAGAACCCTGGCCCAGCAATCCTGGCGCCTTCCTGCCGCGGCCAGCCACCGCTCTCTGCCTCCCAGCTCCCCGCTCTCCTTGGAGCATTTCCTCTGTTTTTCTTTTTCTTTTTAAATGTACAAGGCAAAAAAAATTTTTTTGAAAGGAAGCACTATGAAAGTTTACGTGCTGCCTTCTGACCCCGTCCTTCCCATTTTGCGTGTGCGTGTGTTCAGGACATTCTCCGCCTACAGGACTGTCTTTCTAAACCCCCCACAGGTGACGCCCACCTCCGCTCCGAGAACTTCCATGGTTCCCCATTGCCACGGAGCAGAGGCAGCTTCCCAAGGCCTTGACAGCCCAGCTCCAGCCTCAGCAGGACGGCTCCCGCTCGTCTCCCCCTCACCCCTTGAGCCACGCCCGGAGCTCGTTAGGTCCTCTCATGTCTGCCTGGGCTGTGCCGGCCTCCAGGAACAACAGCCTCGTGCCCTCCGCTAAAATTCCTCTTCATTACTCAAGCCCTGCCTTCCCTCTTCCCTGGCTCCCAGCTCCTCTCCAGGCCCCTCCTCTCTGGTGCCCCCGCATCCCCATGGCTATGCTTTGTGGTGGTCTGACTGTCACGGGGGTCTCCCTGGAGTCGTGTGTCCTCACTCAATAAAGAGCTTCTCGAAAGCCTGGCCCTGCGTCCCTATTTTTGTTGCCACCTACCTTGATGTTTTTCACATAGTAGGTGTGGCTCAGCTGGTTGGAGCATCATCCGGTCCATAAACCAGAGTGTCCTGGGTTTAATTCCAGGTCAGGGCACTAGGGGGTTCGGTCCCTGGTCTGGCTCCATAGTTTTGCAAGCCAACAATGTTTGTCTCTCACACTGATGTCTCTCTCTCTCTTTCTCTCCCTCTCTCTAAAAAAGGCAATAAAAAATGTCCATGGTGAGGATTTTTTAAAAATTTAACTTTCTTTTTCTTTAGGGATTCAGGCTGTAAGCCAGCAGATCAGGGTTTGAATCTTGACTCTCTCATTTCCCAGCTCTGTGTCCTTAAGAAAGTGAATCGACCTCTCTGAGCCTCAGTTACTTCATCTGGAAAATGAAGTTAATGGTAAAACTGCCCTCGAAGCCCTGACCAGTGTGGCTCAGTTGGCTGGGTGCTGTCCCATAGAGGTTCAATTTCTGGTCAGGGCACAAGACTGGGTTGCTGGTTCGGTCCCATTGGGGCACAGACGGAACCGAACAATGTGTCTCTCTCACATCGATGTTTCTCTCCCTCTCTTCTCCTCCCCCTCTCTAAAAATAAAAAAATTAAAATTAAAAAATGTCTAAAAATAAAAAAAGGGAAACAAAACCTCCCTCCAGGAGTAACGTTGAGATAAGGGCATATAAAACACCCAGCAGCCTGGAGCAGAGGGCAGCCGATATGTTCTTACTCACTAGTGCTACCGTTTTGCGTTTTCAGCCTCAGACTGGCTAAGGTCACCTGTCCAGTTTGGGGCAGTGCTGGGACTTGGTCCCCACCTCCTCCCACCCCAGTGCTCCTTACTTCCCTCTGATGAGTGAGGGTCCCAGGCCCATCTGGCAGGTAGATCAAAGCAAGAGTCAGCCTGTCTGACTCTTGGTCCCCAGGTGGGTTCTTCAGGCCACTTAGGAAAGGGACCCCACGGCCCTGGTGAACCCCACCATCTTAACTGGGGCCTCTGCCTCCTCTGCTGCCAAGGAATCAGTTAAGTGGGGCCCCTAGGAGGCCCTGTCACCCCCATAACTGTGACAGTCACTAAATCAAACAGCCCCCACTTTCAGGTGTGAGAAGCGGTTCTAAGAGCTCACAGTGACCACAATCCCATCTTCCAGGGGCGCTCGCTCAGACTCCTGGGGTGCAGGGCTTGCTACAGGAGGGCACAGCCAGCAGCACCTGGGCCACAGCCCTCCACTGACCACCAGGGACAAGGGCTGTGCTGGAACAGCATTGGGACTGGAGCTGGAGGCGGGGAGCTCCCCAAGGCTCGGGGGGGGGCCCCCCACATCTGGCGGTGCCTCCCCAGCCCTGGCCTCGCAGCGCCTGCTCGACTTCATCTCTGAGCTGCGCCCAGACTCTCCCCGCTTCTGCCAGGGAGGCTGGAAATTTCTGCTCAGCAGCTTCTCTGGGGTGATTTCAACACTGCTCAGCGGGGGAGGGGGAGAGGGAGCCAGGCGGCTCAGCGTTCTGCTCAGGGGGGAACAGGGAGGGGGCTCCGCTAAGCTTCTGTGGGTCCCTCAGAAATAATACCAACAAACAACCAGCTCGGCCACCAGTGCCACGAATGGAGAGCTGTGTGTGCCAGGCCCTGTGCTCAGTCAGGACTAGCATGGCCTCACGGAACCGTCCAGAACCCAGGTGAGGCCAGCACTGCTACTCACCCACCCCACAGCTGAGTGGGAGAGGCTCAGAGTGGTGAAGGCAGCCACTCCGGGCCACACAGTCAGGAACCAGGAGTCACACTCAAGGGCACAGTAGATCCAGGTCACTGACTGGCTGGGAGCAGGCACAGCTGGAAGGTTCCGCGGGCGGGGGAGGCTAGGGTGGGGGAGGTGCAGGGGGCCCCTAAAGGAAACTGAGGCACTCCGAAGTCAACCATAGCCTGACCAGAAATTCTGCAGTCCCGGGGAAGGCATGTTTAGACCTGGGGTCTCTGTAGCATCTGGAAGTGTCCACCTGGAGTATGCTGAGTTCCCCTGGAGACCTCACGGGGTCTGGAAAATTCTCTCTAGTACTGGTCCTGGTAAGCCAACAATTCCAGACGCCTCCCACCCCACCGGCTCTGGGACTGGGCTTGTCTGGCACCGCGCGGTCAGACGGACAGGCATGCTCACCGCCCTCCTGAGGCTGCTGGCAAGGCGCCCGGGTCAAATTCAGCAGTGGCTAAGGTGCCCCTGCTGTGTGCCTGGCTCTGAGCTCCCAGGGCTGTCACCCGGCCCGAAGGAACTACTGCGGGACGGTGCGCATGGAGAGTCTCAGGCAAAGGCATGGGCCTGGCGCCGGGGGCGGGGGGGGGGGGGGTTGCGGTTAGACACCTTGGGCAGGAAGCTGAGCGACCCCGGGCTCAGGTCCCCCTGTTAAACGGGCAGCTCGAACCCTATCCTCCGGGGCACGTGAGGATGCAGTGAGGACCTAGGGAACGGTGCAGGGGGACAAGGGGGGCCACCCCAGGCCTCGCTCTCCGCTCCTCGGTGCCCCCCCACCCCCAGCGCTGCTCCCCCGCCCTGAGCCCGGCTGCCCGCCGAGGGCGATGCGTGCAGGGCGCGGCGGCGGCGCAGGCCCAGGCGCCCAGTTCAGCGGAAAGGAATGTCTTGCTCGGCGGGGGGAGGCAGCGAGGCCCGAAGCCGAGTACACCCCGTCGCCCTCCCCGGGCCTCATTTATTGTGGCTCTAAAGCCTGCTCGTTCCGCCAGCCCGGCCGCTCGCCGGGTCGGCGGCCTGACTCACCCCCGCCCCCCGCCGTTGCCTCCCGCCTCCTCCCGTCCGCCACCGTCGGATCCTCTCCAAGCTTCGCCCGAAGTTGGGGAGAGTCTCTAAACAGGGTACGCGCGCCCCTGCCCGCGGATGCCCCTGGCCCAGTCCCCAGAACGCCGCGGAGCGCCCTCCCCGCCTGTCCTCTCCCCTCCCCGCGCCGCCCGCCCGCTCGCTCTCTCCCCCCTCCCCCTCCCCCTCCATAACTCAAAAGCTTGTCAAGCTGGTTCCAGACTCCTGGCGCCGGGCTCCGCTCCAGGAAAGAAAAAAAGGAAAAAGAAAAAGGGAAAAAGCCGGCGCGAGGGAGCAAGAGGGCGAGGGAAAGGCCCACGGAACGAAACTGTGTGCCACTTGCGCGCAGAGCACAGTGGTCCCCGTCCCCCACCCCGCTCCCCCTAACCTTATGGGGAAGCCCCGCACCCTGGGGGGCAGAGGGCGCGCACAGCACAGATCCATTATTTATGGTCGGATCAATTATTCAGCGGCCCGGGGAAGAGGCGGGGGCGGGAAAGCCTGGGGAGGGGGAGGCGACTGCCGAGACCACCCCTCCCGCCCTAGGTCGCCGCTCTCCCGCAGGGCCTCGGGGACCGGGAGGCGTCCCCACGCCGGGGGTCCTGTTGTGAGAAAGTTGCCTCGGGGTGGGCTCCGGGAGGAGCGTGGGGGAACCTACGGAAGTGGGAGAGACGGCTCAGAAACCTAATTAGACAGGGGGAAGGGTGGGGAGGGGGACAGGAGACGAGGTTGGAGAGAGCTAGCTGGATGCGGGCGGGCGTGGGAAGAGCTTGGCCTGTGAATTCTTTCCTTCCTTACTTCATTCACGTCCATGTTTATTGTGAACCCACTACGTGCCACTGCGCCCACGGCAGATGGGCGGTAGTAGGAGAGAGTTGAGAGCGGGTAAGTGAAGTTAGAGCTGGGTCCAAATCCTGGTTTGTTTTGCGTTCTCCCCAGCTGTGGGCTTGTTGGCCAGGGATTTGCCTTCTCTGAGCTTCCACTTCCTTCTCTGCAGGATGGAAATGAGGCAAGTGAGGACTTTATGGCGGTGGATGTAGGGTTCAGTGAAGTGGGGCCTCAGGCAGGGCCTGGTGCAGGGTGGGTGGTGGGAGGTGGGTCCTCTCCGCACCTTGAGGGGAGCATGCCCAGGCTCCAGTATTCCCCCAACTTGAACTCTGGGTCCTGGGTAACTTGCATCCTGCCTGGATTTAGACATTGGAAGGTCATTATCAAACTCAAGTCAACCCCAAAGCCTCTGCCCAGAGCCCTCACTTCTGGCCGGCTTCTCACCAGCAGGGCCCTTCACAGGCTCCTACACAAGGCAACCAGGGGGGTCTGCGGGAGGCTCCATCTAGACCTCTTGCTCGCTACCATCCTTCTTCCTCCCCAGTCTCTTCCCTAGAGCTCTGAGGTCGTGGGGCCGGGGCTGTCAGAATAGGAGCGGCCCTCCCCAGACTCACATCACCACTGTCCAGGGTGCCAGTGGGCCCTGTTGAGGCTCAGAAGCCAGGAGCTTCTGTTTTCAGACAGGGGCTTGTCTGAAGGGGTTCACAGTCTTCTCACCAAATCTCGCAACAGCTGTGTTAGGTGGGCCTGGGCAGATCCAGGTTGGTGTGTGTTGGGGGGTCGGGGGGCAGCAAAGCCTTTACAGTTTTGAGGACCCTCTTTAAGAAAAATATTGCAAAATTATGAATGCACAGTTAAGCCCAGGGCCTTGCCAAGAGTCCCTGGAACTAAAGCTTCATTAGCTTCTTGGCGAATCCCCTCTCTAGGTGGGTGACCCAACTGTCATCCCTTGGCCGAGGTGGAAACAAAGCCTAGGGAAGGGAAGGCCCCGGGCCACGGTTACACAGCTAGAGAGGGCAAAGCCAGAGTTCGAGCCCAGGTCCGACTCTGCAGGCAGCACCCTGAACCCAGCGCACATGTCACCTGACTTCTTTCTCTGCTCTCCCTGTTCCCGCCATGGGGCCAGGCCGGGCTCCGTCAGGAAGGGCAGCCTTTAACTCCAGACCTGCTGGTGCCCTGCCCTCCCAAGGCCTTCCTGCCCCAAGGAGTCAGTCTGTCTTGTGACAACAACCACACTACCAGGAGGAAGGTTTTCCTGACCTTCCAACTCCCACAGCTGTACCTGCTCATTCCAGACCTCTAGCTCCTCCACTGGCCCTGAGGGATCCCCCACCCCCCACCCATGAGGCGGTGAGCTCCCCCTGGGCAGGGGCAGTTCGGTCTTCCTTGGCAGAGCATTCCAGTTCTTGGCACAGAGCGGTGGGCGCATTTGCGGGGGGGGGGTGCTCAGTGGAGAGACTGTTAAACTGCAGATGCCTGGGCCTCTCCACACCCACTGAATCAGGCTTCCTTAGCAGAGGGCCCAGGACTCCACCTCTTACGACTCCCTGGGGTGCATCTCAAGCTCAGTAAACTTGAGACCCACTGACCGAGGAGCCAGAAAGGGTCAGACTGTGTCTAGATCTAGCCCCTCTCACAAAAGGGATGCATCTCCCCATTTCTGGCAGCTATTACCAGTGCACCAAGCTCATCTTCCAGCTGAGAGCTAATTGTTTCCAGTGCTTATTAAAGACCTACTGTGTGCCTGGAACTGGATCTGAGGCTACAGATTGTTGACCTCATCGAACATTCACACAAACCCTGGGAAGTAGAGATGAGTATTGTCTCCATCTGTAAAATGGAGAAACTGAGGCCTGGGTGGCAAAGTGACTTGCAGAGGGGCATGGGGGTGGGAATGAGGAGGCTGGAATAGGGACGCGGTCTGCAGGTCCATGGACCTCAGGAGTGTAACTTGCACGGGTCTCATGACAACATCCAGCGATGAGCACTTCAGACACCAGCTTGTGCGTGGTGTGGAGAGACCAAGCACACGACAGTCACAGCAGGGACCTCAAGCTAAGATGTACCTCAAAACTAGGCAGCAGACCCCAAAGAAATCTAACCAAGCAGGCCCCTTCTCCCTGGTATCTTTGGAGTCAGCTGCCAATGATGTGTTTGGTAGAGGGATTTCATGTATTTGCCTCAGGTGCATCCTTGCCTTTTCTCTGCCCGCAGTTCTGGTACAAAAGGGAAGGAGCTGGGCCTTCAGGAGGATGGTGGTGGGCTTCCAGGCACCGCAGGCCAGCTGGCTCCCTGGGCCGATCTGCAGGGCTGTGTCACCGCGCTTTCCCTGAGCCAGCGCTCTGCGTAAACGCAGCCTCTTGCCTCCTCCAGGAGGGTGATCAAGACACGGGGGAGATTTCAGGCAGGGAGAAGTGTATTTAGGGGCCTCTGTTCTCGGTGCCGGAGAGGCTAGCTGAGACAGAGGGTGTGGTCTTGTTCTGGGAGGACCTAGGGGGCAGAACCAGGGGAGGCCTCCCAGAGAGATCAGTTTGGCTTCACGAGATAGGCTACCCAATAGTCAGGGTGCCTAGTAGGTAGTGAGCGCCCCACATGGGGAGGTATTCAAGGATGGGCGGTGTGTGCATGCACGTGCGTGTGTGTGTACAGAGTCATGACTAAGGAAAAGGGCTGGCTGAGACAACTTGGAGGGCTTTTTCAACATTGAGACAAGAATTCCCACCCCTAACTTAACTGGCCAGCCCAAGTGGGGCTGATGGGAACAATTAACAGAGAGGAAAGGTGCCAGGTGAACATCCCCAGACTGGGAACCCGCAGGCCCTAGATGCCCCTCCAGAGGCAAACCAGGCCCCCAGCCCTTGGTCTTTCAACAGAACTGCAATGTCTTGACATTCGAATGTGTTTCTTTCTCTTGCAGTCATCTGTAAATGCCCATTATCCCTTTGTCATTATGATTAATAATAATATTACTAGTAACTGACAATCAATAACCATAATTCCCATAGCACGAACTAAGCACTTACCGAGACAGGCTCTATTCTAAACTCTTCGTACGTGTAAACTGTGTAATTAGCACAACAGTCCTATAAGCAGTGTTCTGACTTTTACTACTGTTCCTGTTTTACTGATGAGGACCCCGAGGTCAGAGAGCAGACCTGCACAGCCCTGGGACCTGGAGCCAGGCTCGGGAAGGGGGCTGGGACATGCCCGCGGAGGCCCAGGGGGAGGCACGCTGCCCTCAGTGGTCGGGGACCCCGGGCCTCCCAGCCCCAGCGGTACAGGGCAGCAGAAACCAGGATGGGAGTGGGGATGGGAGAGGGCAGCATCTTCTCCAACTGCTGCCTCTCGTACCAGGGAAAAGAGGGGAAAAGATGCCTCAGGTTATCAGCAAGTCCGAGGGCCGCCGTTGGGTCTCCCCAGCCCTGCGCATGGGCTTCTACTGCACTCCCACATCTTACTACCCTTTAAGAATAATATTTATGAGTGGTAGCACATCGCCATGGAAACACTACTCAAGGGGTGAGGGGACCTGTCACACGTTGAGAACTTACTATGTGCCAGATGATCTGTGAAGAGATTGTTTTCTTCCCTGTAAAATGGGGATAGTAACAATGCCTGCCCTTGCTGACCTCACGGGGAGGGGTCAAGGTTAAGGTGACCGTGGATTTGAAGCAGCGCTTTATAAACTGGAAGCCATTGTCGAGGTGGGGCACAGGAACCAGAAGCAAGGGCTGCAGCTCCTACAGGAAAAGCAAGTGGCATGCAGGGGCCCGACACAATCAGCTCTTCCAGGGTCAGATCTT
The DNA here is from genome assembly GCA_004027475.1 of Anoura caudifer. Lineage (NCBI taxonomy): Eukaryota > Metazoa > Chordata > Mammalia > Chiroptera > Phyllostomidae > Anoura > Anoura caudifer. Next base: position 137,424 of record PVKU01000109.1, read on the forward strand.
CCCTGGAGAGCACCGGGCTGCCGTGTGTACAATCGCCCACCCGCCTGCCCATCGTGTGCTGAGCGTCGGCTGAGTATGGTTCAAGTCTCGGCTTCATCAGTGAACCACGGACTTCCCCCTCGGAGCCTCAGTGTCTCTTTAGGATTCAGCCCGGCTGTGCTGGCAGAACCCAAGGAACAGCAGTTAGAGCTAAGAGCAGTTAGGGGCTGATTGCCTTCATGCTTTAGTCGGGGCTCTGCTTTGGGAGCCAGTCCAGGGCCTGGGCTCCTTGTGTCCTTCCCATGGTGGTGGGGGGGGGTGGCCTCATCCACAAGGTTGCAGATGAACACCGCCTCCCCCTGCCCATTCTTTCCCATGTGATTTGGGGGGCCGAGGAGGTGGACCACTCCTTTCTTTTACACCAGCACATTGGAAAATGCGTCAGTGACCTCTCTTGTAGCCCATTGGTCAGAACTGATCACATGGCCATACCTAGCTGCAAGGGAGACTGGGAAATGTAGTATTTAGCCTAGCAGTGGTGTGCCTTATTAACACTCAGGAGGGGGGTGTTCTGTTACCAAAGGGGAGATGGCAGAATGCATATTGGGCAATAGCCAGTAGCCTCTGCCACAAAAGATTTGGGGAGCTACTCTGAAGAGGCGCTCAGCCCAGGGCGCATGGCTGGGCTCAGGAAGTAGGGCACTGTTACCATGGGAATCACAGGTGAGTCCTTTACACTTTCCCCAGGGATACAGCGACCTGCTGAGGCCCTAGCCCAGGAGCTACTAGGCCGCTTCATGGGGGCCCCCAGGCCTGGCCTGCATCCTTTAGGTCACAGGCAGCAAACACGAGGCCCACAGGCAGGCCAATTCCAGCCCTCCACCTTGTTTTATCTGGCCCAGCACCTAGTTTCTGCCCAGGGGCAGCACCAAGCTCTTGCTTAACTGTTAAGGAGTAGTTCCATTTATATAGTCCTGAAATTACATTCGGCCCTTTGAAGGCAACCCTGAGGCTGGCATGGCTCCTGGTGAAAATGAGTCTGACACCCCTGCTGTAGGTGATAAGGAGCAGCAAGGGGAGCCAGCAACCCCCAGCCCAGCCCTTGGGGCCCACAGCCCAGGCTAAGGAGGATCTGGGCCTCTTCTCTGCCTTCAAAGAGAAAACAAGAGAGCAGCTTTGTCTTCCAGGCCTGGGGCCCACAAAGAGGAAACGGTGACACTGAGGTGGGACTGTCAGCCCCACGCCCAGCTGCCTCCATGGAACTGGCAACCTCTGCGGCCCCAGGGCAGGAGGCCGGGGTCCACCTGGCAGCAGGCTCTCCAATGCTGCTCAGAAGAGACTCGGACGTCTTTGTTCCTCCTATGCAGCACCAGCTGATTTCAGCTCAGAAGCATCCCCTCCCTATATCCTTCTGGATGCAAAACCCTTTCCAGACCAAGGAGAGCTGGTGGGTAACACAGGAAGGAGGAACATGACCTCCAGCGGGCACCATGTCACCGCAGGCCCAGCTCAGCTCCAGCCACTGAGCAGGAGGGTCCCTTCTGCAGACCCGGGGTCTGAGACCCCCAGATCAGATAGGCCCCGGCTCTGCCTCTTCCAAGCTATGTGAGCTGATCTCTCCCATTATAACCGGGACCACAAGGGTGTCTGTATCTCCATCTCATTGTAAAGAGCTACAAAATAACCCAAGCAAGGTGCTTGTGGAGAGAAAGGCCTGGATGAGCAGTGCCTGCTTGGATCAGGATTCTGAGTCCTTTTCTTTCCTTCATTCTGCAGTCCTCGACGGTCTGCCCCCTGTCCACACCTCACTGCCGGTGCCGCCTGCCTCCCGCCTTGCAGTCTGCACACTAAGCCTTTTCCCAGGTCCCCAGGCTGGGCAGGTCCCCTGCGTACGCTAGCGCTGCAGTCCAGTTTTCTCCTGCCCAGCACTTTCCATGATGAATTAATTATTTGGGTGGAGCGCTGCCCTCCAGATGAAGAGTCTCCTGGCAGCAGCGGCTGCTCCGGTGCCCAGCATAGGACGTGGCACAGTGAGGATTCCAGCAATTGCTTGTGGAAAGAAGCAATGGGTAAATGAACGGATGGATGGACAAGTGATAAGGCATCTTGCTATCAGCCTGAGAATGTGTATTTAAGAGCAGAATTTACATCCCTGCCTGGTGTGGCTCAGTGGACTGAGTGCTGGCCTGCAAACCAAAGGGTCACTGGTTCAATTCCCAGTCAGGTTGCAGGCCGGGTCCCCAGTAGGGAGCATGCAAGAGGCAGCCACACATTGATGCTTCTCTCCCTCTCTCCCTCCCTTCCCCTCCCTAAAAAGAAATAAAATCTTAAAAAAAAGAAGAAGAACAGAGTTTACAGACTTGGAAGGACTCTGACTTGAATCTCAGCAATGCCATTGACTTGCTGGGTGAGCAGGAGCAAGAATCTTCTCATTCCTGAGCCTCAGTTTCCTTGTCTGTAAAATGAGGCCATCCACACCTTCCTAGAGTGGCGAGGAGTCGCTGGACAGCGGAGAAGCGATGCGGAGGCGTTGAGCGCCCAGCACGTAGCAGTTGCTCATCGCGTGCCAGCGGTCAGAGCACTCCTAGCTATTATTGGTGTCCTCTTTGAAGCAGCGAGGAAGCTTTGCTCCGCACTGCGGTCAAACCCCCGGACTGGCCCACTCTTCTCGACGACTGGAAAGGTCAGGAAAGGCTGATGAAAGCATTCCTTCCTTCCTTCCTTCCTTCCTTCCTTCCTTCATGCACACAGTGAATCAACACACATTTTCAGAGTGTCCTCTGGGTGCGGGGGCAGGGCTGCCTGCTGGCGGGTGGGGGCAGAAAGGAGGGTCCCACACTGAGGATAAAACCATCAAGTCCATCCCCTGTGCAGAGGAAGTGGCTGAGACCCTTGGCCCGCATCCTGTCATCTGCCCCCGCCACTGTACCCCCATGGTCGGTCCACCTGTGTCCTTTTCCTGTGCCTCTTTCATCCTGGCCTGGGCAGGGGCTCTGCACCCCCACCCCACCTGCAGCCATATCCTGTCTTTCCATCGTCATCAACTTCCTCTTGTCAAGAGACTCTTGGAAGTAACCCTGGCAACCTCCTCAGCTGGGCCAGGCCTGGCCTCCGACCCTGCTGGAGTTGAGATGATGCTCTGGGAGGCGGATGGCTTCTGCCCTCATTCATTCATTCATTCATTCACTCACTCACTCACAGGTCCCAGACCTATGCTGGGCCCACAGAGTGAACAAGACAGTCATAGTCCCGGCCGTCACCACGGAGCTCCTAGACCAAGAGACGACTCACAGCAAGGGGGTTCTCCCCAGAAACGCCCCAGCGGGAGCGCTCCCCAGGAGGACCCTGGCAAGGAGCACCAGGTGAGGAGGCGTGGCCCTGGTGACCCACGGCCGCCTTCTGAGCCTCAGGTCGGTGTCTGATAGGAGGGGCGATGGGAAAGGGCGCTGGACTCCATACTCTGTAAGGTCTTCCAAGCCTGAACACGGTCATAGATCAAGAGAGCACCAGGCCCTTCTAGAATGGACTTCCCGACACAGGAAGAAGTTCCTGGGTGGGGGTGGGGGTGTGAAGGAGCACTTCACCTTGCAAGTCTCTACGAGGGCTCAAGGCAGGAGCTTGGTTGATGCTGTTGGGGGCTGCCATTTACGGAGTGCTCACCACGCGCCAGGCATGCTGGCCCTGTGACATAGACATGATTATTCTCTCCCCGTCACGGATGAGAACATGGGGAGATGAAGAAGTCTGCTCAGCACCCCAGCTGTAGGTGGCAGAGCTGGGTTTTGAACTCTGTTTGCCTCGCTTCAGCCCCCACACTGTTCCGTCCCTTGGCCAGTAAATGGGGGTGGGGTTCCAGGCACCAGGACCTTGGGCTCCCCTCCGCTGTCCTTTCTGTGTTCTGGCCTCAGGCGATCGTGGCTGGGAAGGTGGGAAACAGTCAGAAAAAGAGAGCTAGCAGAGGCCCTTCTTCCAAGAGACACCCTTCAGAGGACAGCTGCCTCCTTTGCACCCAGCACTGTCCTGGGGCCCCTGGGGACCTTTTCCTCCCGAGGCACAGAGGCAGCCAAGCATCCATTCACTCACTCATTCATCCCTTCACTCTCTGATTCAGACACAATGCGGGCAACAGAATACACAGGTGAGCTAGAGAGGCCCAGCATCTGCCCTCAGGGAACTTCTTGAAGGTCAGCCAAAGACAGAAGGTGAACTTGGGGAGGAGGTAGTTCAGGTGTAACGAGCACTGTGAAGGCTGGGGAGGAAGGCAAAGGAGGGAGTGGGGTGTAGGATGGGAGCCTCCCTGAGGAGGTGACATCCGACCTCCGAGCCGAGACCCTAAGGGAGATGAACAGACTTCCAGGAGGGCCGGGGGGTGGGGGAGCGGTTCCCAAGTGTCAGGAACAGCAAGGAAGGGCAAAGGCCTGGGGGAGGGAGGAGGTGAGTGTGTGGGAGAGACAGAGGTGGGGACAGGAGGGGAGGGAGTGACCGGAGGTGACTTGGACAGGGCTGTGGCACAGTCAGGGTCCAGTGCCCTTCGGGATGCAGTGGGAAGCCATCGGGTGGACACAGCCTGGCCATGTCTGTAAAGCCCCCCCGGGGTTCCCTGGGGCCGCACTGAGGAGGGGGCAGGAGGAGGAAAAGGAGCAGGAGCCCTGCGTGTGGCAAGAGACAGCGGCGAGGCTGTATGGGAGTGGGGTGGCTGTGGGGAGGGAGCGTTCCTTCCTCTTCAGTTTTTTGGAAAAGCTTAAGAATGCTAGGTAGTAATTCTTCTTTAAATGTTTGGTAGAATTCACCCGTGAAGCTGTCTGGTCCTGGACTTCTGTTAGTTGGGAGTGTTTGATTACTGCTTTAATTTCATTGCTAGTAATTGGCCTATTTAGGTTTTCTATTTCTTCCTGGCTCACTCTTGGCAGATTGTATGCTTCTAGAACTTTCGAGGACAGGGCGGGAGGCTTGCTGGGTAACAGGGCTGAACCTGGCCCTGCTCAGGCCTCCGGCTGTGTGTGCAGGGGAGGCTGGGGGGATGGGGGCTCACGGAGTGACTGTCACAGCAAATGTGACCCCCCACCCCCCTGTCTACAGGGCCCCGGCGCAGGTCCGTGGGAGATCTTGGTCCACGGCCACAGTGGAGAGGTCACTGCCCATGGGGAACAACGGTGACGGCGCCCGTGCTCTGGGCTGACAGCCGCACTTACTGGAGCTCATTCTGTACCTTTATCGTCCACTCTCACAGAGGAGGAAACGGGGGCCCCATGGGGTGCAGCGACCCTCAGGGCCCTCAGCGGGGCCTGCGAGACGTCACATGACGGGGCCTGTCTGTGCCCCTCTTGCCGCCTGCATTCCAGCCACAGACACCCTTCCTGTGGATTCTGGGCGACACCACACTCCCACCTGCCACAGGGCCCTTTGCACATGTGCACGCCCCTCTTTTGCAGGTTACAGCTGTCAGGGTGTATCTGTCACCCCGAGCACATGCGTACCCATGAGGACAGAGTTAGGGCTTGTTTCTCCCTTGGTTACCCAGGGAGCCGGAGGCCTGGCATGGAGCGGGGCTCCCCTTCTCCTTGGGAAGGTCCTAGTGAGTGGGAGACAACCCAAAATAGGGCGCATCTTGCCCTGACCGCTGTGACTCCATTGGTTGGGCGTCGTCCCGCAAAGTCAAAAGTCACAGTTTGATTCCCAGTCGGGGCTCCGGCCCAGGTTGCAGGTTCAGTCCCAGCTGGGGCACGTTCGAGAGGCAAACACGCATTGATGTCTCTCCCTCTCTCTCTAAAAACGAACAAATACATAAAATTAAAACGGGGCACACCTCACAGCCCAGCAAGGGCTGGGCAGGCCCCACGGCTGTGTTCCCCCTCTGCCCCTGTGGGGCTCCACGGTTTGCTCAGGATGGAGCCGAGTGATTAACTAAGGTTGTATCACTGAGTCCTCATACCTGTCCTGTGGGGACACTGCTGTCACGGCTCCACGATCCTAAGTGAGGCTTGGAGAAGTGAGGTGACTCACCCAAGGTTACGCAGCCAGTGAGGAGCAGAGCAGCAACTGTTTCCAATGTATTGAGGCATCACGGACGCACAATAACTGCCCCTGTTTAGACGGCACGATTTGGTGAGCTTTGGCATAGGTGTAGAACCCTCAGTCCATCACTACCATCCGGACAGCGAATACAGCCACCATCCTCCAAAAGTTCTCTTGTGCCCCTTTGTGGGACCTCCTGGCCCCCAACACTGCCAGAAAACCACTGAGCTGCATTCTGTCACGATAGGCTAGTTTGCGTTTTCTAGAATGTTCTATAAATGGAATCACGCAGGATGCATTCTTTGTCGCTGGGCTCCTCTCACTCAGCACCATGACCTTGAGATCCCTCCAGTGCTGTTGGATCAGTAGTTCATTTCTTGTCGCTGAGTGGTGCACCGGGGTGAGGGTGCACCGCAGCCTGCTGGGGGCTGCTTGGCTTTTTCCCGGTTTTGCCTGTTACAAATAGAGCTGCTATGAATATCCGTGTAAAGTCTGCGTGGACTGAGGTTGTCATTTCTCTGGCACAAATGCCTAGGAGGGGAACGGCTGGCCCCACCCTGAGTGTACGTTTCACTGTTTAAAAAGCTGCCCAATGTTTCTGAAAATGGCTGAACCACCGCATTCTCCCCGGTGGTGGAGGAGGGTCCCACAGGAGGATGGGGACCTGAAGGCAGGCCCACCAGCTCCAGAGCCTGTGTCCCTCACTGCCAAGCCCCAAGCCCTCACTCCTGGCCCTATTTCCCAGCAGGAGGCTGCCCAAGCTGCTGGCAGAAGGAGCCCAGCGACAGCAGGGGGCTGGGCTGCACCCTCCCCCACCCATCCCACCCAGAGGAGCTGGGCCTCCCTTGCCCCCACGCATCAGCGGTCCCCTCCCCTCTGGGTCTGGCTTCCTCTTTGAGCCAACTGCCGCCTTCCCACGGGCCCAGCAGCTCTGGAGGCAGGGCTGGCACGCAGTGGGCACAGGCCAATGCTGGCGGGCCCAGGGACAGCCACGGACCCTCTGTGCGCCCTGGCCTCTAGCTGGGGCCGCCCCGGCCAGGGACAAAGGCTTGTGGAGAGGGCTGAGGGCTTCACTGGGCTCCTTACCAAGCTGGTGAGAGAGAGGTGAGTGTGTGTGTGTGTGTGTGTGTGTGTGTGTGTGTGTGTGTGTCCGTCCGTCCCTTGGAGCTCAAAGAGCAGAAAGGAAGAAGCCATCAGAACGCTGGCAAAGGGAGAGAGACAGAGACCGAGAACCAGAGAGAGACAAGCAGCCCAGCCGTGGGGGGTGAACCTCCCCTTCCAGACCCCAGGGAGGTGGGCAGGAGGCGGGGAGGGGTGCGAGAGAGGAGCAGAAATTCTTCATTAAAAATGAAGCCCCGGAGCCCGGCCCGCGGCGGCCGAGGGGCCGGGCGGCGGCAGCCGCCCTCTCGCCGGAGCTCAGAGGCCCACGCTGGCTGCCGCCGCCCGCGGCCGACCTCACGCGTCCTCAAAGCCAGCCTGTCCCACTTCCCCCGCCGGTTGCTACAGCAACTGAGCTCTGAGTAATCAGCTGCACGGTGACCTTTCTTCCCCCGGAGAGGGAGGGAGGGAGGGGGAGGGAGGTGAGAGCATGGAGAGGGGCGGTGGAGAGAGGATGGAGAGGGGAGAACGGAGGGAGGGCGACGAAGGGGAGGGGAGGATGGAGGAGAGAGGATGGAGAGAGGGGGAAGACGGAGGGGGAGGGGAGGAGGGCGGCTGAGCCGCTGGTCAAAGCGGCAGAAACGCTGCAGCTGGGGTCTGGGGGCTTTGCGGGGGGCGCTGGCAGTCAGAAGGCTGGGAGAGGAAGGGCCCGGGCAGCGTGGTGCGGCAGGGAGGGGAGGGAGAAGGTGCAGAGCTGGGTGGGGGGAATGTGGAGGGTGCTGACCCGGACAGACCCCTGCCCAGACGCCCCCTTCACCTGCCCCCACCCCTGCGGTGGTGCCGCCCCTCCTGAGACTTCAGGGATTAGGAGAGAGTAACGCGTCAGGTAGGTTGCCTGTGCACGAGCTCAAAGGACGCCCTCTCTGAGCAATCTGCATCCCCCCAGCCCCCCATTCCCCAGACGGGAAAGTAAGGCCAGGAAGCTTGTTTTGTTTCAGGAGGAAGGCCCTTGACCTCTGTGACGGCTCTCCCCGCCCAGCTGCTTCTGACTGGCAGGCAAAGTGACCCCAGGACCTGGTCAGGGGTCAGTGCCAGCCGTTCCCAGCTCTCCAGCTGCTCCACTGTCTGGCCTCAGTTTCCCTGATTGTAAAGGACAGGTGCCCAAGGTCAGGTGTGTTCTGTCCAGGGAGGCAGCCCTTCTTAGGGAGCATTCGGGGAGCCTCACACCCAGGTATTGATTTGAAATTCTCAAAGCACAGCAGAAGCAAGGTGGGGAGGATGTAAGAGATCCATGTTGCTGGAGAAACTTGGGGAGGCAGGTGGGCACAGATGGGAGACAGGGCCACGGAGGGAGCCCTAGGGAGTAGGGGCACCACCGCGGGAGGGCACCGAGCCCTCCTGGTTCCTGGTGCCCTGCCCTTGCCCCCCACAGAGCTCCTCCCCAGGCTGGCAGCCCAGAGCCAGCACCAGGCCCATCACCCGCCTGGCTCTGGCAACCCCCAGCCTGCTGTGTAAGGCAAGCCAGCCTCTGAGTCACAGCCTGGCCATCCGAATGGGGAGGGACAGCCATGGTGAAGGTGCATTTCAACAGCGGCAGTGAGGGTGGGGAGGAGGGAACCCAGGGCTGGAGGGGACCTTGCCCCGTTGCTGCCCCCAGGGTCCCTGAGTCCCTCCTCCTCTCCACCTGGCACCTCTCCCAAGCCCAGGTTACTCAGGTCTGAGGGGATGCCTGACCCAAACAACCGGAGCACTTGGGCTTCTTGACCCAACCAACCCGTGGGGACTGTGGCACCCACAGTCTGCCAGGCAAGGCATTGGGGGGTCCCCTGGGGGTGACACCACAGGAGCTGCCTCTCAGGGTTCCACTGCCAGGAGAGCCTGGTGACCCCCAGCTCATAGCTAGGACTCCACTGGTGACCAGGAAGAGCCAGGGGCTGGCAGGGAGGAGCAGCAGGAGGCGTGGGGCACACTGAGGGGCGCGGAGCTACCCCTCAGCTCCAGGCCCTCCCTGGACCTCCAGCTGCAAGGGGTGCCGGCCCCACCCACCTGCTGGCAGGCAAATCAGACTGTTAACGCTGAGGCCCCAGTGTTTTTCTTCCCAGTTGAGGAAACCAAGACCCAGAGGGGAAGTGGCTTGCCCAGGGTCACCCAGCTGGTAACAGGAAGTGCTCTCAGGCCCAGGGTTGTCCTGGATGAGGTGTGTGTGAAACCACAAAGCACCCACACAGAGTTGGCATCGGAGCCGGCTGCCCTGCTGTGAGCCAGCCTGTGCCCCTGGCCCTGGACTTCCCCACTCCGGAGCCCTGTGGGCAGCCAGACCGTCTTGGCGCAGATGCTTCTACAGCAAGGCCTGGGGGCAGTCGTTCGGCTCACCCAGAAGCCGCCCCGAGCCCAGCTCTGGGCCGAGCACCCGTGTGTGTTTCATCACCGAGCCTCTTGGGCGCCCCGGGCAGTGGGTGCTGCTATCTCCCAGTTTCCAGATGGGAAGGTGATGCTCAGAGAGATGGGGTGACTTGCTTCAGGACCCACGCCGAATGCCAGAGCTGGGATCAGGATCCACCTCTTCATCTCACATATGGCCTCTTCTCCCCAGCCTGTGTCAGCCGGGCTGGACCAGACTCAGCGGCGTGGGTGTCACCCACCGTGGACTTGGCTGTGAACAGAATTCCCTCAGCCCCTACTTTAAAGTGTTGATGGGAACTGCACAGAAGATCCCTGTGAGCACAGGAAAGAGGAAGCTTGTCACAGGATAGTCACATGGGCGGGGTGAGACTGGTCAGTGGGGTTGGAGAGGCCACGGCGCCGGGGACGCTCACAGACCAGGGGTCTTTCTGATCGCTGGCTGGTGGGGGGCAGGGACTACTGTGCCCCATTAGACAGATAAAGAAGCTGAAGTTCAAGGAGGCCAGATGACTTACAAGTCCCATAAGGGTTTAGGGTCAGAATCAAGGAAAAAGCAAGATTCCCTGGCCCCAACCAGGGTGCTCTTTGCTGTCTCCCACTGCTCACCCCCATCCACCTGTCCCCCCATCCATCCGCCTGTCCCCGATGCATCCCCTGATCCATCCACCCTGCTACTGTCCACACATCCATTCACTCACCCACCTGCCCACTCACCCACCCACCCATCCATCCACGTATCCACTTATTCACTCGACTGCCCATGAACCCATTCACCTATCTTCCCATCCACACCTCTGTCCACTCAATCGCTCACCACCCATCTACCACTCATCCACCCTCCTTCCACCCATCCATTCATCTGCCTCGTTCACCCATCCACCTTCCCATCCGCACATCTGTCTCCTCATCCATTTACCTACCCACTCATCCATCATCCATCTGTCTGTTCATCCATCTATCCGTCCATCCATCCACCTACTTATTCATCCACTCATCCAGTCATGTAGCCACCACCCACCCACCCATGGGTCCGTCCATCTGCCTGCCTCCCACCCGTCATCCATTCATTTACTTTTTGTTGTGTAACCATTCTGAGCCTTGTTCCTACACCTTTCAGTTCTCAAACACATCTTACGTGAGCTGAGTGCTGATTCTGTCCTCTCTGTGGAAGTACGCTGACTCCCCACCCCCCTGGGTTCCAACTAGTCCCGTCAAGACTGTGCCGCCAGTGAGAGGCTCAAGCTGCCTCTCTTCCCTGCTTGGTCCCACTCTGGCGGGAATTGGACTCCCGGAGCTTCTTCTCCTTTTCTCCTCTGAGTCACCTCACCTCCGCATCTGGGTATTTTGGTCACGAGAGAGAGGCCTCACAAAATGTGGAAACAGACCAAACCACAAGTACGAAGATCACTGTCATAACCTTACCACTCTGCGAAGGACACTGACCACCAGGGGCCTGGGACTGAGCCGCGGGCCCCGGAGGCTGCGGTGGTGGCAGCTAAGACCCACGGGTCCAGGGACCAAGGACCATAGGGCATTCAGGACCAGGGGCTGGGCAGCTTCTGCTCCTGCCTCTCACCTGTGGCAGGACACGGGGCGGGGGCGACCGAGAACCGAGAACAAGCGCCCTGCCCTGAGGCTTGGAGGGACGCGTGGAAGCGTTAGAAAAGGCTGCGGCCCATTGGCGAGTTCTTCAAAGAGGTTAGCGGGGCCCAGTCTTTGAGGCAGACATTCTGTTACTGCTAAAACTTTCCAGAAACTTCCTTTGACTCTGCTCGAACTAGCCTTTCTTTTCTTTTCTTTTCTTTTCCCTCCCTCCCTCCCTCCCCCCCTTTCTTCCTTCCTTCCTCTTTCTTTCTGTCTTCGTTCCTTCCTTCCTTCCTTCACCATCTGTGTCCTAGGACCTGTATAAGCCTCCAGGGATCTAGAAATCAATAAAGATATTTTCTGACCTCAAGAAACCTACCAACACTTGGCTTGGAACCGAAATCACAGTCACATTGTGTGGGTGCTGCTTCTGGAGCAAACTCAGTCCCCGGGGATCCGAGGAATGTCAGTTGCGCCTGGCTGGGTGGAAGAGGAGGAATCCCAGAGGAGGGGCAGGCTCAGGATGTGGAGGGACAGGGAGGAGGATGTGAAGGGCCTTCAGGGCAAGTGGAAGGGGACCGGCTCCCTGAGTGCCTCCCAAGTGGCAGCGCCTGAACCGAGTGTTCCCATCCCATTATCTCGTCAGTCTGCCCAACAGCTTGATGCGGCCAGCATCGGGTTCCCTTGTACATTTCACTGACGGGAAAGCGGAGGCTCAGAAGGGACCGGCAGCTTTCCCAAAGTCACACAGCTTCCACATGCTGGATCTGGGGCACCGGGCCAGGCCTGTCGGTCTGACTCCAAAGTCTGGGGCCTGGATTCATCTCCCCTCCCTCAGAGCATCACCTCTCGAGGTGAGGGTAAGGGAGGAAGCACCCCCATCGGCACTTGCCTCTTTCAGGCAACTTAGGAGGTTCATACAGGCACTCGATGAACAAATATTTATCTACCCCTCCTCTGGGTCAGGCCCTGTGCTAGGCTCAAGGGTATAGCAGTGACAAGAGAGATCCCCCCCTGCCAGCCTGGGGCTCCCTAGAAGGGGGAGTGTGTGGGATACACCTCAACTCTGAGCAGAGCCCTGCTTTGCCCAGGCTTAAAAATAAACCCAGGTGCTAGCCAGGCCGAGAGAGAGAGAGAGAGAGAGAGAGAGAGAGAGAGAGAGAGAGAGACAGAGAGAGACAGAGAGAGACAGAGAGAGAGGAGAGAGAGGAGAGAGAGAGAGAGAGAGTAGGGGTGCACTGTGCAGGCTCCCAGAACCCCAGCCCGGGAGGCGGCAGGCAGAGCTGTCAGCTTGGAGCAAGCTCCTCTCATCAGCATGGGGCCCCAGCCTTCCTGCTTAAAGATCGCCTCGGGCGTTCTCTTAAAGATGCTAACGTTGCAGCTGACATTTGGGAGATCCTGGCAGGCGATCAAACCAGAGCTGAAAATCGGAGCTGCTGGGCGGGGGCGGGCACCAGGCGGCAGGGACCCGGCTGGTTGGGGCCAAGGGCACCAGGGCTTGGACAGCCTTCCCTGGCTGCTGCCACCGTCCTTTCGCTCCCACCAGGCTGGGCACGGGGCTCTCTTCTGGGAGGACCCGGGGAAGGGGAAGGACACGGAGGGCGAGGAAGGAAGTGGGAAGAGATTGCATATGGAGACACCTAACTCTCTTAGTTCCTCCCAAACTCCAGGTCATGGCCAGTAAGAAAAAAAATTGCCGAAAAGGAAAAAGGAGAAAAGCAGCATAGGGTGGAGGCTGGTGGAAAAGGAGGAGGACAGAAGGAGGCCCCCAGTGCCAATGGCACCGCCTGCTGTGGTGCCCACAGCCGCATGGCTCCCAGCGCAGGGCGGAGAGTGCTCCCGGGAAGCTGAGGGCCCAGGGGGAGGGTTCAGGAGAGAAAGAGCCCCACTGCCGCCTGCCGTGGACACTCTTGGCCCTCCACACACTTCGGCATGCTGGAGCCAATCGCGTCTCCCTTCCCTCCCTTTGTACCCAGTCTCCTCTCCTCCCACCCACCACCTACCCATTCATCTCTCCTGTCTCCTGCCTAATCAGTTCACCCCCTGTTTACCGTCCTCCTGGTTAACCAATCATCTCCTTCATCCATCCGTTAATTCACCTTCTCAGCCATTCATCCCGCATCTACTCACCCATCCCCCGCCCATTCACCCACCTCCCATCCAGTCAACCGTCCTTTATCCATTCACCCACCCCTCCTCCACTCACTCATCCCCGACCTTACACACCTCATCCCCCCGTCCATTCACCCACCCATCCAAATGCCCATCCACTCCCCTTGCATCCACCTAACGCCTGTTTCTCCAGCACAGGAAAGGCACACCAGCCCGCTTGGAGCAGGCCAAGAAAGGCTTCCAGGAGGAAGACCATCTAAGTAGAGATGCGGAGAATGGGTAGGAGAGATCCAGGGATCCACTAACAGGCGAAGGGAGGGTGTTCCCCAAAGAGACGGGAGGCAAGAGACAAGACCTCTGGGCAAACACCAGGTCACAGTCTGGCTGTAGCATCAGAGAGAGTAGCTTTCCAGAGAGCCAGGGAGAGACCAGCCCAGGCACATGGGTCTGAGCGGGTCCCAGGGCCCGGGCACACAGGATTGTGGAAAGAGAAGTGGAAGGCACAGAAGGCCAAGTCATGGTTTTGCAGCTGTTTATTGCTGACCCCTCCAAGTGGCCCCATCCCATTTGGCAGCTCCCCTCCAGTTCCCAGAATGCTCATAGTTAGACTCTTGCAGGCTTGTCCTTGATCTGCATGAATTCTAACGTCTCTGGGTTAGGGCTGAGCCTTATCCGTCTTGGTGTCCTGTCCATGGTACTTGGCCAAAGTGGTGAAAAATATGTATCCTTGGCTGCTGCTGCCATGACTCCCCAGCACCCCCACTGACAACTGCGCCACCATGGACACGAACAAGTACAGCAACAGAAGAATTTGCACAGAGACCCAAGATCAATGCCAGCGAGGATCAGCAGAATGATGGTAAAATGTTTATTGGAGGCTTAAGCTGAGATACAAGCAAGAAAGATCTAACTGAATATTTGTCATGATTTGGGGAAGTTGTAGATTGCACAATTAAGACACATCCCATCATCCGAATATCAAGAGGATTTGGATTTGTGCTTTTAAAAGACACTGCTAGGCTGCTGAAAAGTTAAAAGCAAAGCAGACTTCCGGTCAAGATGGAAGCCTAGGTAGACATGCTTTGCCTCCTTGCACAACCATAAAAAGGATCATAACTAACATCAAAACAAAAAACACCCAGAACTGCCAAAAAATCAAACTGTACTGAAGTCTAACAACCAAGGAAAAAGTCATATTCATCCAGATGGGTATGTGGGGCGCAGCTGGGGAGCTGAGACTGAGAGGATGCAGTGGCTGGTGGAATGAGCCATTCCACATTCACATGTGGTGGATAAAAATCAAGAAGGATACCTGGGGAGCAAGTGATCCCAGCCCCAGGCCAGACCACACAGTCCAGGGTTCCAGCACCAGAAAAATAAAGCCTCTAACTTCTGGCTATAAAAACCAGTAGGGGTTGGGGCGGTGGAAAAAATTGCCAGTCTCCTGGGAGAGTCCGTTTAAAGGGCCTGCACAGTCCTAGTATGCAGCAAACCCAGCCGCACTGGGAACCAACACCAGGACAACAGCTAGAGGGGTGCCAGTTGCATGTGGGAAGTGGGTGAAGTGACTGGAAGCAGAGCAAGTGCTGGGCAAGCCTCCAACAGCCAGGCAGTGGCACTGTCCCCTCTCCAATCCCTCACCCACGTACAGAGCCACAAAGTAGTGACGCAGGTTGTCCCACCCTGGCGAATACCTAAGGCTCCACCCCATACAAATTAACAGGTGCCTAAGAGAGGGAGTCAAAGCAGCTCTACTTAATACACAGAAAGAAACCCAGGGAGGCTGCCAAATTGAGGAGACAAAGAAACATGGCTCAAAGGAAAGAACGGAACAAAACCCCAGAAAAAGAACTAAACAAAATGGAGATAGCCAACCTACCAGATGCAGAGTTCAAAACGCTGGTGATGAGGATGCTCAGAGAACTCACTGAGTACAGCAACAGCATAAGGGAAGAAACGAAGGCTACACTACGTGAAATAAAGAAAAATCCGCAGGGAACCAACAGGGAAGGGAAGGAAGCCGGGGTTCAAATCAACGATCTGGAACATAAGGAAGAAACGGTCAACCAGAACGGATGAAGAAACAAGAATTCAGAAACATGAGGAGAGAATAAGGAGCCGCTGGGACATCTCCAAATGCACCAACATCCGAATCATAGGGGTGCCAGAGGGAGAAGATCAGAGCAAGAAACTGAAAACTTATTAAAAAAATAATGAAAGAAAACTTCTCTGATTTGGCAAAGGAAATGGACATACAAGTACAGGAAGAACAGAGTCCCAAACAAGTCAGACCCAAAGAGGACTACACCAAGACACATCATGATTAAAATGCCAAAGGTTAAAAGTAGAGAATCTTAAAAGCAGCAAGAGAAAAGCAGAGAGTTACCTCCAAAGGTGTTCCCATAAGACTATCAGCTGATTTCTCAAAAGAAGCTTTGCAGGCAAGAAGGGACTGGCAAGAAGGGACTGGCAAGAAGTGTTCAAAGTGACGAAAAGCCAAGGACCTACAACCAAGATTTCTCTGTCCAGCAAAGCTGTCCTTCAGAATGGAAGGGTAGATAAAGTGCTTCCTAGACAAGGCAAAGCTAAAGGAGTTCATCATCACCAAACCCTTAATATATGAAATGTTACAGGGACTTATTTAAGAAAAAGAAGAAGGTGAAAACTATGAACATCAAAATGACAACAAACTCACAACTATCAACAACTGAATCTAAAAAGCAAAAACAAAACAAACTAAGCTAACAATGGAACAGGAGCAGATTCACAGAAGTGGAGATCACATGGAGGGCTATCAGTGGTGAGGGGAAGGGGGAAAATGAGGGAAAGGTACAGGGATTAAGAAACATAAACTGTAGGTACAAAATAGACAGGGATGTTAAGAATAGCATAGGAAATGAAGAAGCCAAAGAACTTATATGCACGACCCATGGACATGAACTAAGGGGGAACTGCTGGAGGAAAGGGGGGTACAGAGTGGAGGGGGGCAGAAGGAGAAAAACTGGGACAAATGTAAGAGCATAATCAATAAAATATACTTTAAAAAAGATGCTGCTAGTTCATAAAGTTTTGGAGCTGAAGGAACCCAAACCGGATGGCAAATTGATAGACCTCCCAAAGAGCCAAAGCTTTAAAAGGGAAGAAACCCCTCTGAAGGTTTTTGTAGGTAGATAGAGCACAGTTACTTCTGAAGAACAAATTAAAGAATACTTCGGAGTGATTGAAAATATTGAGCCTCCCATGGATACGAAAACAAATGAAGAAGGGGTTTTTGTCTCATCACTTACACAGAGGAGGAGCCAGTAAAGAAATGGTTAGACAGCAGACGTCATCCGATTGGCCCTGGGAAGTGTGAAAGCAAAGTTGCTCAGCCAATGGGGTATGTCAGCAGCAACAGCAACAGCAAAACGGAGGAAGAGGTGCTGCAGGTGGTGGACCTGGTGGTGCTGGGGGTCACGGCTGAGGTCAGGGCCAAAACTGGAGCCAACCGTGAAGACCAAGGATCTGGCGAGCACAACAGTGCCGGCGGTGGTGGGCAAAACTACAGTGGCGATGGTGGTGATGATTAAACGGGTGCCACTGTGGGAACCACGCGTAGGGACAGGGATGTGCAGACCACAACGAGGGTGGCAATCACCAAGACGGTGACCAGCCACACTGAAGGGGGACACTGAGCGAACAAGAGGAGATTGCTAAAGGGGCGTGTCGTGCAGGACGACACTGAAGACGGGCCATGGGCTGCTCTAGGATTGTTTCGGGGAAGACTTCCCCGTGTGCAAGACACGACTGTGTCCCACTGTCCGCAGCCGCCCACTAGTTTTCTTTATTTTTACTTTGTCCTTTGCTGTCTGTGTTACGGTTCAGTGTGGGTCTGTGTTTACGCAATTTTTATTTGCACAATTTCATGTTAAACCGCAGATAAGTGCTTCTCCACGTGATTGTAAAAAAAAAAAAAAAAATATGTATCCTCCCCCAAACCTTTTTCTTCTTCCCCTGGGAAGACACCCCTTTCCAAACACCCCATCGCCCTGCCCTGACACTGGGGTGTCACCCTCACCCCCTTCCTCTCTCCCTGGTGCCCCCACTGTGTTTAATCAAACAGCAGAAGTTCCACTTCTGGCATCCCCTGAATCGGCCAGGTCTCTCCACCTGCTGAGCCGCCAACCTCCTCGCTGCTCTCGCCGCCTCCAGGCTTGCTCCCCGCCCAGGCCACGTGCACGGGACCGAGAGATGTTTCTCACGTATCAGCTTGACCCCTGTATTCTCTCACTTAGACCTTTCATGGCTCCCCTCGCCTTTAAGACTCAGTCCTACATCCCTGTCGTTGTCTCTAAGGCTCCTCCCAAGGTGGCTCCTGCTGACTTCTCTGGGCTCCGGGTTCACCCTTCTAAGACATGAGGGCCATCAGGAACTTTGCTGTACTTGAATGGAAGGTCCCTACTGGGTCTCCAGCGCCGTGGTTCTGGCTCCAGCCACTGGCCCGGCCAAATGCCCAGAAACGCCGTGTCTTCGGCTCCCTGCTCACCCCTGCACTTGACTCCCCTCGGACCCCGCACTTCACCCCCACGAACCGGGGGCAATCCCATGTTCTCAGCACCACCCCCAACGCCTGACTGGCCCTCGGGAGAAAGAAAATATTGCTAAGAGCTGCAAAGATATTTGAGTTTACCCCAGGCCCTCCCTCCCCAGATCCAACCATTTCCATTTGTTATTTGTACCTTAAACCAAAGCTTGGCCTCTCTCTGACTGCACAACATTTTTACTGATTTTATAGCCACGGAAATGCTCTTCCTGTCTTCACATTCACAGGAAAGAGAGAGCCCTGGCCCTGACTCAGAATTGGATTCTAGCTGGAGGCGTCCTTTCTGTGGCAGGCTCCAGGGAAAGGGATTATCTGTTTGTTCCTTGACCTTGAGCGGAAGCTGAGGCAGCCAGAAACGGGAGAGATGGGAGCTGGGAGAGGAGGAAGGGGGCAAGCTGGAGCTGTGGCCCCGGGGCCAGCACTCTGCCCCGAAGGACCAACCAGGTGATGGGCAATGAGAGGAGAGCGGGGAGACGGCCACGCTGCCTGCACAGCTCATCTGGATCCTCGGACGACCAGATGAACTTGGTCCTCTGAGGTCCCCAGGCTGCACTGGCTGCCTGTCCCCACCCCTGGTTCCCCTGGAAACTGAACAGAGCAGGTATTCAGAGAGCTGGAAGGAGATGTCAACCACCCAGGTAGGAACTGAATTGCCATCCACACGGAGGCCAGCCAAGGCTGTTACAAACCCATCACTTGGTGGAGGGACTCAGGCCAGGCGCCTGGCCTTGACCGTGGGGAGCCTGCAGGCAAGGGCAGTGGCGCCTTCGGGGACAAGCAGTGAAGAAATAAAGAGGAGCCCTTCCCAAAAGGGGTTTTCGTCCTTTGTCCCCCCCACACCCGCCCCCGTGTGTGGCTGGAACCTAACCCATTTATTAAGCACCTTCTGTTTGCCAGTGTCCTGTCTCTCAACGAGCCAACCTTCTTTTCTCCAACTGAACTGCAGGCAAACTTGAAGTAGAGACTGTTTGTTTCCTCCCAAATAACCTCATTCTATTTTTTTAATCCTCACCCAAGGATATGTTTATTGATTTTACAGAGAAAGAGAGAGAGGAGAGAGGGAGGAGAGAGGGAGAGAGAAACAGATTGGTTGCCTCCCCTATACACCCAACCGGGGATCGAACCCGCAGCCTTTTGGAATACAGAACGATGCTCCAATTAACGTGGCCACCCAGCCAGGGCCCAAATAACCTCATTCTTAATACGAAATTAAAATATGCTTATTGTAGATCATAGAAACTAAAGATAAGCTCAATGAAGAAAATAAAGCCTCTTTTCATTCCTTCACCTTGGGCATTGGGGCTGACCCCCCCCCCCACCCCCGCCATGGGCTTCCAAATGCAACCCTTCCGCCCCAACTCTTGCACACAGTGGACATGTAAGAACAACTTTGGGTCTGATCATTCACCTGTTGATGGATTACCCATTAATGCCAAAGCCATCCCTGGGCCTGCTCGAAGGTAACCACTTGGCGGTGTTTTAAATTCTTTGGGGGTGTAAAGACAGGTACAGAAACCCAGGAGACGCCCGTGTAACCCAAATAAAAGCCAAGGGCCCACGTTGCATGTGGCTCCCTCTGCCCTGCGTGCCTGGATAACCAGCACCCGCGAGTAATTTAGATGAGCTTTTTAAACTTACTTGTCCGGGAATCTAATTCACGCCCACGGCAACGGCTCTCCTCAGCCCTCGTCCTATGGCCCAGCGCTCTCAGCGGAAGCTCTGGGTTTGCATGCGCCCAGTCCTGATCCATTGGACACCCGCCGAATGGGGCTCTTCTGTCACTCTCCCTTGCTTCCCAGACACTTACCCGGACCTGCACTCAGGGGCCAGACCCTTGTCTGTCCCTCCCAGGCAGACTGAGTGGCCTGGAGCCCAGTCTCTGGGACCAAGTCCTGGCCGCGTCACGCACCAGCTCCGTGGCCATTGGCTAGTCACTTGACCCCCAACCGCTGCCAGTCCACACACTATTTGTTGACGTGACAAGAGAAGCACTGAGACGGAGAATAATTAGAAACGTTCATTTCCGCTGGGCACTTCCTGCGTAGAGCTGCGTCTGTGTGTGTATGACAAAAGCATCACTCCTGACAGATTGAAATGTTTTTCCTGAAAGTTCCTTCAGCACAGATAGTTGGAGAAGCAGAGCCTTGACCTACTCCACTGCCTCAATTTTCTCCTCAGTGAAATGGGGACAACACCGGCTCCTCCCTCCCCAGGCCCCTGGGGAGAGTGAACAAGTTCACCTACCGAAGACCCCGAGGACAGTGGCTGGGCTTCTTCGCAAACTCTCGTCACATGTCGACATCACTGTGGCTTTTGGGCAGTGTCCCTATTCTGCATTAAAAACGCCAACTTCCCCTCTGAGCAGAGGGGAGGGGAAGTGGACCCAGGTCCATGTGTCCCACTCCACCCGCATCCTTGAGACTGAGGCGGCCCTGTGATTGCGCTTTGAGCCCGCCCCCAAATGCGTGTGGTGAAGTCCGACCCCCAGGGCCTCAGGATGTAAATGTATTTGGAGATCAGGTCCCACAGGAGGTAACTCAGGTAAAACGAGACCATTAAGGTGTCGCAGCAAGAGGGCAGCTGTCCGCCCGCCAAGGACAGAGGCCTCAGAGGAAACCAACCCTGCCGACAGCTTGGTCTTGGACTTCCAGCCTCCAAGCTTTGAGATGAGACATTTCTGCTGTTTAGGTCCCTAGGCCTGTTGTATTCTGCCAGCGTGGCCCTGGCACCCAACACTCGGTGGTGTGACAGGAGCAGGGTGACCTCCCCTGCCCTTTGGGAGTTGCAGGCCCCGCTCACAGCAATTCCGAGCCCCCCCAGGTGGACACCACACGGGCCACCCAGTCCCAGGTGAAGGGAGGGCTCTCCAGTCAGTCCCCGCTGTGCTCCCCTGGGTCTGCTCCCGGCCCCTGTTCTGGGCGGACCCTGGGTGGTCCTCCGAAAGGACTTCCTTTCCCGTGACCTTCTGGGCCACATTGATGAGGACCCCAAGGCCTTCCGTGGGGGCTGCGCAGCTTTCTCTGTCTGCTTTCTCCCCTTTGGGACCCAGACACGTTTTTTTCCTTTTTTAAAAAGATTTTATTTGTTTATTTTTTAGAGACATAAGAAGGGAGGGGAAAAAAGCCGATGTGAGAGAGAAACGTGATCGGTTCCCTGTCATGCACCCCCATCTGGGGATTGAACCTGCAACCCAGGCATGTGCCCTGACTGGGAATTAGACCAGCGACCTTTTGCTTAGCGAGACGACGACACCCAACCCACTGAGCCCAGGGGTCAGGACCCAGACGCGGTTTGAAGTCGTGAACAGCCACAGCCTCTTTCGGTGCTAGCTGGCATCTCTCCAGACAATGCGACCCTCCTCAAAGCTTCGCTAACTTTCTGGTTGTTTCCACTCTGCTCCTCAGGCTGCAGCCACCGCCTGTGGCTTTGCGGACAGACCTTGGACCTCGGACCTCGGACCTCGGACCTCGACGCCACGGCTGGCACCCTGAGCTCGCAGTGGGTGAACAACAGGTGCGATGGCCACACCCCGTGTGCTCTGCACCCAGAGGCTGAGTCTCAACGGACTCCATCGCACAGGGCATCCCCGAGTTGTATTTTCTTTCTCAAGTCTAGAATTTTCTTTATGGGCTGTGTGGATCACCCATTCTGAAGGGTCTCTACAGAAAGTTTGAAATTCACAATTAGACCTCTCAGTCACACATTTTGGGGACACAGACATAGTTAAATTGAAAATTCATATCTGCTCCAAGATCATATCATGTATTCCAAATGCCAATATGTCAGAAGTGTTACTAAAATGTCATTTGTAACTCAAGTTTTGCAGAATCAACCAACTGCCAGGGGCAGGGACTGTGTCTGTTTCTCCCACTTGTCACGCAAAGAGAGAGCTGTTCCAAAAATGGCCCTGGGCTCCCCCTCTAACTGTCTGGAAGACAAACTGCTGGAGCGGAGGCGGGGTTATCGCACCTCGTTCCACTCGGGGAGGGAGCGCGAGTGGCCAAGCTTAGCTTCTGGCTTCTCTGCATCTTCCCATGGGCTCCAGCCTTCGAGCCCTGAGCTGTGTGCAGAGTCTCTCTTCTTTTCTCTTTCATTGGATAGCGGCAAGAAATGTTTTCATTTTTCAGCCCTGCACATCCAAAATGTCTGGATTTTCTCTTTGCTTTTCACCCCTGCATGCAGACGGCTCCTCCCCTTTGGCCCTGATCCGTTTGCAGTGGTGTCTGGTGAAAGGGGCGCTGGGGCTGTTGTAACAAAGTACAACAGAAACATTGTTTCACAGCTCTGGAGGCTAGAAGCTCCAAAAGCCGGTGTCCCCAGGTGGGTCCCTTGCACAGGAAGGATCCGTTCCAGGCCTCCCTCTACGGCTTGTAGGTAGCCGTCTTCTTCCTGTGTCTCTACACGCCTACCCCCCCCCCCACCTCTGATAAGGACTTAGTCCAGTTGGATTAGAGCCCACCCTGATGACCTTGTTTCACCTTAATTACCTCTTCAAGGGCCCCATCTCCCAGCACAGTCACATCCTGAGGCCCTGGAGGTTAGGGCTCCAACATAGACATCGGGGGACATGATTCAGCCCCAAACGCAGTGAATAGCAACCAAGACATGCTAGCCATTTCTACTGCCCAAGCCCCTCAGCGAAGCCAGGAGTGCAGTGTAGTATCAGCTTCGCAAGATACCGGAGGCAAGAAAGAATCTTCCTAAATGCTTCCCACTGGGTAACGTGGGTCACCGTCTTTCCTGCCTTCGATAATGGTTTCCTTCCACCTGGTCACTGCTTCTAGAGCCCATGCTGCATAATTGCTGCTGTAGCCAGTACCGCCAGGTACGATGCCAGCACTGGTCAGGTTCTGCTCGGCTATGCTGCGTAACGAGCATCCCCTAGGTGTCAGGAGATGACCATAGCCCAGGTTCCCTTTTGCTCAGGTCTCATGTTTGCCCGCCACTCTGCCTCCCGTGCCATCTCCATCTGGGGGCCCGGGCTGCAGGAGCAGCCTCTGTCTGGAATGTGACACCAGAGAGCTGGATAGCCCTTGACTCTTCTGCTGGGCACTGGTACCTGGTCACTTCTGCTCCCATTTCCTTAGTCAGATGGCTGAGCAAGTCACACGGCCAAGCTGATGAGGTGCCGTGAGTCCAACCGGGGGGCAGAGAGTTACTGGAAACAAGGGCACCATCTGCCACAAGGGTCACCAGTGTTCGAGATGGACCGTGTGTGGGCTCGGCGCCCGAAATTTCCCTCACACCCTTAGCCCTCGATGCCTCCTCTTCACTCCATTTGGTAGGTGAGAAACCGAGGCTCTGGAAGGGAGACTTGTCTGGTATCACAAACGAGGCCTCTGACGTCCTTGGAAAAACCCTAAGGGTCTCCAGGCCTGTCAGGCCCCCCCGCCTGGTGCACCTCTTCTCGGCCACTGGGAGGAGCAGACACTGGGTGAGGGAGGGCAAGCGTGGGCACAGGAGCACGGCGTGGGGCGCGGTGTCTCTGTGGGGTGGGGAGCCACAGGGCAGGAGCACACCCTGCCAGGGTGTTGGAAGAGTCTGTTCCTTGGGGAGCCCACACCCCACCTTTCAGCTCAGCTCTGCCTCGGCCTCCCCGCCCTGAGAATCTAGGAATTCTGCCTGCGCTGTGCAGGGCTGAGGGAGGGTGGGGAGGAGAGGGAGAGACAGAGTCTGCTGCCCCACCCCCATCACCCACTCACTGGGTAGAGGGTCCTCCCACTCCAAGTGCCTCTGGGGGGGCCGGTATTGAGCACTTCCTGGTTTGTTCGTTTGTTTGTTGGGAGGGAGGGAAGGAGGAACTTAAACATTCGTATGATCCTGTTATTATCCTCATTTTACAGATGGGAAAACTGAGGCCCAGAGAGGATAAAGACAGTGGTGACAGACCCAGGACCCAGCCCAGCCAGGACTGTGGCCATGACCCCTGGACACGAGTCTCACATGGACCTGCATTGGAGAAGGCTGTGGGGGGACTGAGGGGGAAGTGGCTGAAGAACGGGGTCTTTTCTGCTCCCCAGGGCTGTCCGTGGGCCTTCCCAGGCCACCCAGGCTGGCGAGCCTGTCCTCCACCTCCAGTGCCAGGGAGGACGTAGGCGTGACAGTGGTTCTGGGGCAGAGGGACGTTGTCCAGGGGCCTGATGTAAAGGGGCAGGGCCTCTGGCAGGGGTCAGAGGGCAGTGTGCAAAGGACGGTGTGAGAAAGACCCCGACACACGCAGGACACACATGCCGCACACACTGCATTCACACACACACCACACGTGCACACTACCCGGTTTCTCTTGGTTCTGGCACTCAGAGAAGGTCCTTTTTTATTGCAATTTTTTAAAACATCGTTATTAGGAATAATAATAAAAATAATGATAAGGACAGCCAGCCTTCACAGGG
Organism: Anoura caudifer; assembly: GCA_004027475.1. Classification (NCBI taxonomy): domain Eukaryota; kingdom Metazoa; phylum Chordata; class Mammalia; order Chiroptera; family Phyllostomidae; genus Anoura; species Anoura caudifer. The sequence goes on from PVKU01000109.1 coordinate 161,586, forward strand.
ACCTGGCTGTGTCGGGACCTGGCCGAAGGCTCCGCGGCGGCTCCCGGCCTGAACCCTGCAGCCACGCTACGAGACAGGCGCTGCGCCCGCTCCCATTTCAGTGATCGGCAGGCCGAGGCTCTGGGCACTCAGAACCGGAGCTGATGCCGCTGCACACAGGTCAGCCTGACTCTACGAGCCACGCTGTGACTGTCCCCTTCGATGCACAAACAACACAACTGAGAACAAAAGCCCCACCTCACTGCAGACAGAGCTCTGGGCTTCCCGCCCCCACCCCTCACCCCAGTGACTTGGGCCCCATCTGTGGGCACGAAGCTGAGGACTCCCCTCTGGCCCATGGAGACGCCTGGAGGGAAGAATGAGGCAGGTAACCAGGAACACAGAGGGTGCAGAGAGGGTGGAGCTTGCCACTGCTCCTTCATTGTCACACAGACCACACCCACCTCCTCGGGAAAGGGACGCTGGGAGGACTGAGCAGCTCTGACTGGGTCCTATCCCGGATGCTTCGACACCCCCAGGCCCCCAGGTGGCCAGGCGAGGGGCCTCCCTGTGGGATGAGGGCTGGGACACAAGGGAACACTACGCAGCCAGAAGAAAGAATGAAAGAAGAAAGTCTAACGTATAGATTTGGAAAGGAGACCATAGTGTGTAAAAGAAAATAAATCAGCCCTGGCTGGTGTGACTCAGAGGTTGAGTGTGGACCTGTGAATCAAAGGGTCGCTGGTTCGATTCCCAGTCAGGACGCATGCCTGGGTTGCAGGCCAGTTCCCCAGCTGGGGGTGCATGAGAGGCAACCACACACTGATGTGTCTCTCCCTCTCTTTCTTTCTCTCTTCCCCTCTCTAAAAATAAATAAATAAAATCTTTTTTTAAGAATATAAATCACCAACCAGGATGGAGAGCTTTGCCCAACTTTTGGGAGAGGCAGTATTTCTGCGTGCTCGCATTGCCTGGAAAGTCCAGGAAACTTCACAGTATTGAACCCTTGACGCTGATTATCTGGGGAATAGGATTGCAAGGTATTGGAGAGAGGTCATTTTACTGTTTTCTTTCCACCTTCTGCACCGTGAAAATGTAGATATCTAATTTTTGTAATTAAAAAGATAAGCAGCCCTGGCCGGTGTGGCTCAGCGGTCCGAGTGTCTTCCGTAGCCAAAAGGTCGTGGCTTGGATCCCCCCGTCCGGAAGTGTATGGGAGGCAACCGACCCAGGTTTCTCTCCCTTCCTCTCTCTAAAAGCAATGCAAAAAATGTCCTCAGAGCCCTGGCTGATGTAGCTCAGTGGACTGAGCGCAGGCTGCAAACCAAAGGGTGGCTGGTTTGATTCCCAGTCAGGGCACATGCCTGGGTTTTGGGCCAGGGCCCCAGTGGGGGCTATGTGGGGGCCACGTGAGAGGCAACCACACATTGATGTTTCCCTCCCTCCTTTCCCTTCTCTCTAAAAATGAAGAAATAAAATTCTTTCTCCTCTCCCTCTGTCTCGCCGGCTTCCCCCCCACTGCCAGGGGCAGCCCTGGGGTGGGAGGGGGGGTGGCAAGGGGTAGCTTGGAATCCAGCACATGCTCAATGCAGGCATACAGCCGACCTCCTTGTCCTGGTTCCGCCAGGGTGTGACCTTGACCGTGTCATTCTCAGTTTCCAGGCCCCATTTCTCTGTCTCTGCAGTAAGGGGGCTGTCCTGGGGGTGTCCCAGCTCCCCAACACCCAATGTGGAAGCCAGGAACTGCTGGTGGGGAGCTCTCCAGAGCTGGGGCAAACATAGGGGTCAAGGCTCCTTTTGGGGTGATTGAGGAGGTCCCACAGATAGCCCCCAGAACTCTCCATTCAGCAGTCCTGGCCAAGCGTGGCTCCCACCTCCATCCCTGGCCTGGGCCACCCAGAGCCCCACTGGACCAGGCTTGGGCCCCTCACCCTCCGGAACCGCAGACACCCTTGCCCAGCAGGGGCAGCCCCCACCCCAGCCTGGCATTCCTTCCCAAACACCCAGGCCCAGCTCCCTGCTAGGTGAGCAGAGAGCGAGGGGGAGAGAAGGAGAGAGTGGAGGGAGCCGGCAGGCACGAGAGGGAGAGAAATGCAAATGGTTTTTATCCTCCTTTCTTTTAAATGCTGAAACCAGCCTTGACAGCCTCTGAAAATAAATGGCACTGACTCGCTGGGATTTCAAATTCCGTGATTAAGGGCTGAAGCAAATACTTTTTCCCTGCCTCCCTCCCTCCCTCCGCCCCCGCCCTCCCTCCGTGGGCTGATAGAGCAGCTCGCAGGGCCGGGGACAGCTTTTTGCGAGCCTGCCAGGAGCTCTGATACGCAGTCTCCCGCCGCCCGCAGCGCTTCTGCTCGATTCCTGGGCTGTTTATCAGGAGCGCTCACACTGCCGCAGCGGAGAAAGCAGCTTTAAATCCCCTCCCAAGTCTCAGCGGGGCCCCTCCTCTCGCCTGCATGCCACACACACACACACACACGTGGACAAAAACACACAGGCACGTAGGCGCAAAGGCACATGGGTGCACGTATGCACAACATGCACAAATACACATGGGCACACAAACATGCATGCACAGCACCGAGACTGCACGGAAGCACATGTGCACATGCACAATGCCCATGCTTGCATGTGTGCACGCGTGTCCGCCCAGCCCCGCTGGATCTCTGCCTGTTCTCCAGCCGAAGTTGGGAGGATGAGAGGAAGAGGAGAAAAAAGGAGCGAATGCACAGAGGAGGGAGGCCTGGATGAGAGAGGCCTCCTCTGGGTTCCTGATTTATAGAGGCTGCCTTCCAGCTCCAGAGGGTCCCCTCTCCTTAACGGCTAACTGCTTGGGGGGGGGTGGCCTTGGCATTCTTCCTGCACAGATTCTGCTGGCACCGCGGTGGCCCCGGTAGCAGGGAGTCCCAGTCACCCCAGGGCCAGACCAGCCATGGGTTGTACCTTCTCAGGGTCTGTATTCCCCCCAAAATGAGGGACTGACACAAGACAGGCTGCCATGTGGCCACCAGGCAGAGTTGGGGGGCAGCTCCTTGGCTCTTCGGTGAAGAGGCTGCTCCCCTTTTCCAGGTCTGAAAGCTTGGGCTCAGCAGGCATTGCAGCTGGGAAGATGGACAGTCAGGGTCACAGTCTGGCAGTTCTGGGGGTGGTGGGACAGAGAACCCTCCCCTGACTCTGTGAAGGCCACTTCTATGCAGACATGAGACCGAGTGACCCCCCCGGCCACCTGGCTGTGGGGCTCACCCCATGGTCTAGACGTTGCTGATGGATGGTGACAACAGGTGCACTCGGTTGGGTACCAGCTAGAGAGGGCTCCGCTCCCCAGGGTGGTTGCTCCTGGGGAGCTGACAACTGGTATAGGTGTGAAGCAAGGCTTCCCCTGGGGTACCCACTGGTGGGGTTACCGGTTCCCAGCAACAAGAAAGGTGGGAACAGCCTTCCTGGGCAGCCTCTGGCGGGGCACCGATCGAGGGCTCAGGCACGACCCAAGGACAGGAGGCTATGCTGGTGGCCCGCGAGGGGAGGCGGCTGCTGGCCCCAGGCCAGCTATGCGGAGGTGGAGCCCCATCCGCCCTCACCCCCCTGCACACACACCTGAAGTCTGTGTCTCCCGGGAGAAGCCTCCACCAGGAGGCAGGCAGAGCAGCTGAAGGTGCACAAAGACGCTGCTCCCGCTTGCGGAGCCCAGCCCTATGCTCCACAAACACGCCTCGAGGCCCCTCACTGAGAACGGTCCCATTTTACAGAGGGGACAAGCTGAGGCTCAGAAGAGGGAAGTGACTTGGCCATGGTCTCCTAGCTGGGAAGAGGCAGAGTCAGGATTCGAACCCCACATTTCCTCATTCTGCTCCTCAAGGCAGAGATGTCACAGAATCCTATTTGTTCTTTATGTGCAAAATTACTAGGCTGAACTGTATGAAAGTGAGGATGGTCAGCCGTTTTGACCTATAGAATCTTTCAAAATCATGCAGGACTAGTACATCAGTTCACTTCTGGGTCAAAAGCAAAGCAACACCGGGTACCCATGGGGCCGTCCTCTTCCTCCTTCATCGATAGAAGCTCCGTGGCTATTTTGTGTGCCCTGAGATAATCTGGTCCAGCTGGGGGTGGGAGCTTCACGGAGGATTGGCCTCCAGACAGAGACGGGGATTCTGGAACCCAGAGGGGCTGTGTTCCCAAAGCCACAGAGCGGGGTGGGTTTTAGACCATCCCTGGAGTCTCTCCCTTATCCCTCCTCCTTGTAGAGGCTGAGACTCTGGGACACCCAGTCAAATTTGTATTTTGAATACACAATAAATGAGATTGTAGTTTAAGTATGCCCCATGCAAATACTTACAGTGAAAAATTATTCACTGTTTATCTGAAATTCACATTTAACTGTCTGTCCAGTATTGCATCTGGTGACTCTATCAGGGGTCCTTCCCCTGAAACAGGCTTTTGAAATCAGGTGCTCTTCAATCCAGAAACCCAGCAACAGGCAGGAATAACACTGGTATCCCGGAAATTAGGACCGCTCTGTATCAGTGAAGAAGCCTGAGACTGAGGCTGATCTGCCGCTTAAGGAACTGGACACTGGGGACCACAGTCAGCCATGAGAGCCCAGGGCTCCACACAGACTGGATGGTGGGAAAAAGTGAACTGAAAGTTGAGATTTTCCAGAAAACTACCTGTATAGTCCCCCAAACACCTTTCTTCTGGCCTTCCTCCATCACAGAGTCCAAAAGATTAAAATACTCAATTTCTCAGCTTCCCTTGCAGCTATGGTAGGCATGTGACCCAGTTCTGACCAATGAGATGAAGGCAGGAGATTTGGGGAAGGTTTCCTGTCCTGAATTCAAAGGCAAAAATTTTAAGGGAAATGTACTTCATCCTGCCTCCCTTCTTCCTGCCTGGAATGTGGATGTAATGGCCAGAGGCAGAGCAGCCATCTTAGGACCTTGAGATATTCCCAAGTGTCCCCAGTGGTAGGCGCTCAGCGCTGGCAAACTTTTCCTAGGTCTTACAGCATAAGAGACAGTGTGAAGTCTTCAAATGCTCCTTTTGGGGGACAATGTTCCTTCATTTGAAGATCATGTGCTTCCTACTATTTGTTTTTTAAAATCTAATTTATTTCATGAAATGAAGTGGTAGCTGATGATGAGATTTTTAGTGTGCATTTTGTTTATTCTCATTAACATCCTTTGCTAGCAAAATTAAAAATTGGCATCATTCTATCAGTCCCCCAAGGTTTTTTTTTTTTTTGGAAATTATTTTGGTCTCTTAAACCCAAAAGCTTAGGGAATGTGCCCAGAAATCCCTCAGTTGACTCAGACACCCAGGTCTGGCTGGGAGGAGAAACACAGAGAGGAGGGGCAGCCTCTGCAAGAGCCATGGATGGCCCAGGGCCTACTGGTTGAGGTGCCTGTGCTTTGGGCCTGGCCTTGGGAGCGTGTCCCAAGCCTGCTCTGTGCCTCCTGCTGCCCCCACCCTTCCCCACCCTGCAGAGGCATCCCCAGAGGAGTGGGAACAGCTCATTCTAGCTCCCCAGGAAGGGGCGCCCAAGCACGCTGCGTTCTGGAGGCCAGCAAGGGTGTGTTCTCGGCTTCCACCAGCGGACGGTGCGTGCACACCTCGGGAGAGAGAAGACCCAGGAGAAAGCGATGGCGGAAGCGGCGGGCTGGGAAACTGCTCGGCCAGGAAGATAAAAGGCGAGCAGTCTGCTACACTCACAGCATTTTAAACCATGCAGCTCCCACAACTCTGCCCTAATGAGAAGCAGGAAGAACTGCGCAGGCAGGGAAGGGAGGTGGGGAGGGGGCGGAGAGTTTGGCCTGGTCTCTGTGCCCTGCAGCTCTGGGGACCACCCTGCCCCAAAGAGACCCCCGGAAGGGCATTTCCACCCCGGATTCCTGGGCTGCATGTTCGGCTCATGCTAGTGATACGGACTGGAATGCGCGTGAGCATACGACTACGTGTGGGAGATGCACAGGGACCATGGCGGGCCGTGCACACGGAGCCTCGTACCACCCCCAGGAGGTCTGAGGCTGCTCCAACGAGATCGCCACACCCTGTCCCAGCCCCACAGGAGTGACAACGCACGGCCAGGCAACAGTCCTCGGCTCCCTTCTCAGGATGAGGGTTCCTCCCCTGCAAGGGCGGCCAGGGCTGGGCGTCACAGCCACCACCTGAATGCGCCTATGCCTCACCGTCCCCCTATCCTGGCCCCAGCTCCCACCCAGCCAGCTTTTACAAGGCAGCGAAGAGGGTCCACCAAAGGTCTGGCTGGCACCTGACCGTGCTGAGTTCAAACCCTAGCTCTGGTTAGCTGGTTGGAGAAATGGCTAATTCCTTCCAGAAGTTTCCACCGTTTCTATGCCCACCAGGCTCCTCCCCCCGCCCCCACCTCTGGGAGACCCCTCCAGGTCTCACCATTCAGGGAAGCATGGGCTCCGCCCGCTTGCATGAGAGAGGGTTTATCTTATTTTTAAAGAAATTGACGCCACTCGGTAATCAGAGCCCTCCTGGTTGGAGCAAAGAAGACCCTGGGAAGGGGTATGAATGAGGGTGCCTTCAGGACATGCAAATAAGGGGAAAGCGCATGTGATTAGGGCGTGCTGGGGTCTGGGGTCCAGCCTCTATCCTCTTCTGAGAAGGGGGGTCCAGAGGCCTGGCTGGGGGTGGCAGCCAAGGGGCTGCCATGGAGGCTGGGCAAGCGGAGGCCACAGCAAGACGATTTCGCAAAGGCGGCCGTAGGGCCTGCTGGCTTCCTGCCTCCCCGTCAGCTGCAGAGCTCGGGGGCTGCTTTGACAGGCCCCTCTGCTTGGCCTGCATGGGCCCCTCTTCCTAAGGACCAGAGAACGTCATTCTGGGGCGACAGGCCCGGGGCAGGGAGCAGGGTGTGGGCGATCTGGCAGCATCTAAGAGCTGAGAGATGACCCCGCCCCACAGGAACCCCGGGGGTCCCACACCTGACCGAAGGCCCCAGGCAGTGCACACACAAGGCTGGCCTCTGGGGTGTGCACTCTCATGGAATTGGGAGCCACACAGTGTCCCACGAGGGGACCATTGGGTCTGCGAACGGGACGTGTTTGTGATGGATTTTCCTTTCCCCCGAAAGACAATGGCCTAGATGTGGGAAGAGGGCACAACGTACCGTTCGGTGATGGGGGAGGAAGCAGGTTGCAAAGCACTGGATGCTTGCTCCTGGCTGGTGTGGTTCAGTGGATTGAGCACAGGCCTGTGAACCCAAGGGTCACGGGTTCGATTCCCAGTCAGGGCACATGCCTGGGTTGCAGACCAGGTCCCTGATGGGGGGGCCCATGAGAGTCAACCACACATTGATGTTCCTGTCCCTCCCTTTCTCTTTCTCTTCCCCTCTCTCTAAAAAATAAATAAGTAAAATCTTAGAAAGATAGAAAACGCTGGGTGCTGAAGCCCATCTTTGGACAAAAATATAAACATAGAAGAGATATTTAGAAGTATCTGGAAGGAAGGGCAGTCACAGAAACGTCAACAATAGTTACCATGGAGGGGGTAGGTTTCAGGTTATTGTTATTTCTTCTTTTGTATTAATTTTTATCATAATATGAGCACATACCATACTTATCATCAGTAAAGCTATTTTTATTCTTTTTAAGAAAACTGCCATATTGCTTGACCTCAAGCTCCCCCAATCTGTTTACTATGGAATAAAGTATCTGAGTGGATGATGAGCGTGACCCCCACCCGCCTCCTCGGGGTCGGCCCGGTGAGCCCCCTTTCTACCACCCAAGGAGCCTCGGGCCAGGGGCTGGGTCCCCGTCAGGCCCTCTCCCTCTGTGGATGACACAGACCCGCCTGGGGCACGCGGCCCGGGGCCCCGTACAGGTGAAGGTACAGAAGCTCTGTAATTCCAGGTCGCTGCCCCCCAACCCCAGGGCCGAAGGCCTTTAGGATGTGGAGCTGTTCCTCTAACACGGTGCACACGGCACATGTTAGGCGACACCCCAGCGAGGCCTGGCCCCCACATTACTCTCTCGGCGATGACACGCACTCACGTTCACATCCAGGGGATAAATAAAACTATGCATAGCTTCCCGTTATCTGAGGTCAGGCTTTGCCGCCGAATGAATCTGCCACCATCTCATAAAAGAACTTTGGGTTTCGGACCTCTTATTAATTTCAGAATCCCAGTTAAGAGACAGGAGCCGGATCAGAACGGGGCTCGAGCTGGTTGTTTTGGCTCTTCCTGCCTGGTGCCCCGGCCCCGCCCCACCCCCACCCCTGCAGCCGGGCAGGCTTTGTGGACCGGCAGCCTGCATGGTCTCTCGGGCCCTGGCCTGGTTTAGTGCTCTGTTTTGCCATCTTGAAATTCTTAATACAGTTTGGACAAGGGGCCCCTAATTCATTTCAGACAATAAGACCCTGCAAATCATGTGGGCAGTTCTGCTGGCATCCAGAACGAGGCCTGGAACAAGGCAGTCACTCAGTAAGCACTGAGTGAGTCAATGAGTGAATGAATGAATGAATGAAATGTCATCCCTCCCCACTCTGCTCTGCCCCTCCCTTTTTCCACCTGCGTGAGGAAACAATGTCATCAGTGTCCTGAATGGCCCCCTTGCCGCACGGCTTGATGTCCATGTAGATTCTTGGGGCGTCCAGACCCTCATTCAAAATCTGAAGGGGGCATTTGAGCTTCTGACCTGCACCCCGAGTGATTCAGACCCCCAAGACACTGAGAACCAATCGTAAGTTTGTTCCGAGGGCAACCTTGCTCTCTGTCCCTCCTCGCTTAGCTGTGTGATCTTAAGCAGGTTGCCAGACCTCTCTGAACTTCCCGAATGGCCAAGGGGTCAACTCCCAACCCTAAAGCCCTACCGCTACCTCGTCAACTGTCTGCAAATAAGCCCCTTCCTGCCAGTTACCAGGGAGCCCCCTGGGGGCAGGCAGCCTGGTCTGCTGACTCTGTCTTGTCCCCTGAGCATCCCTGGCACCCAGCTTGGCGGGGACCAGGCTGGTGAGGAGCTCAGGAAAGACTTCCTAGTGTGCGGACGGGAAAAGAGGACAATTACCCGACCTCGAAGGGCCGCAGGAGGGTGAGTAGGGCAGGCACAGGGCTTTGTCCTAGCAACGGCTGGGCACACAGTAGGCGCCACAGAAACGGGGCTGTCGTTACTGGTTCCACGCCCTCCTCCTGGGGCGGTGGCAGCAGATGAGCCTCGCTGGGGCCTGGAGGCTGCGGCAGGAGGGGAGGAAGGCAGGGCCTGGGGGATGGAGTCCAGGCACGTCCTGATACCAATTAAGGCGGCTCTGCGCAGGGGGGCCTCGGACGGCATTTATCAGCCTGCCAGGGAGGGGCTGGCAAGCTGTCCTCCAGCTGACGGATTAGACAGCGGACAATTAGGTTTCAGGCAAGCGCTCTCTCTCTCTCTGTCACACTCACGCGCACGCACACACACACACCCCACACACACATCCCTTTCCCCATCAGTTTCCAAGGCCCATCCACAGAGCCCAGCTGAGTCCCTGCCCAGGCCCCAGTGGTAGGCACAAAACAGACACGGAGCCCCCACCCCCTCAGAGAGAATAACCAGGGACCCCCACCTAGCCCTACACCCGCAAGGACCGTGGCTCAAGACCCCACAGTCTATATCCCAAGCATCACTTCCATCTGGATCAGGAGTGGGTAAATTCTTTTATTTATTTATTTTATTTATTTTTTTTTAGAGAGAGGGGAAGGGAAGGAGAAAGAGAGGAAGAGAAACACCTGTGTGCAAGAGATACATCAATTGGTTGCTCCCCCTGGGGACCTGGCCCGCAACTGAGGCATGTGCCCTGATTGGGAATCGTACCGGCGACTGTTTGGTTCGCAGGCCGGTGCTCAGTCGACTGAGCCACACCAGCCGGGGCAAGGGGCGGGGGAGTTCTTGAGAAGCCGGTGAGCAGGAGCTGCCAGCAATGGTGGGGCTCTTTAAAGCTGAGTGCGGGATGAAACTGAGTCACCTGGGGACCCCCTTCCTTCCCATGAAATAGCCTCTCCTTTGACCCGTGTGTCTCAGCGGAAGGAATGTGTGAGCGAAGACAGGGACTTGGAAGGACTTTGTAAACCCAGAGGAAAAGTCTTCAAGATTCTAGAACGTTCTACACTGCAGACGCTCCAGGGTGAGTCCGGAACAGTAGAAGGGATGCCTGACCCGCGTCCTTTGGGAGGGGCAGCTGCAGGCGGGCCCCTGCCCCAGCTGCAGACCACACCCCTGACCTGGTCTAAGGACGCCCCCGCCCTCTCCCCTGGGTCACGGACGCTGTGGCCACCAGTGGCAGGACCCTCCCACTAAGATCGTCTCGCCTGACACTCATCAAGCTCTGAGCTGCGCTCATCAATGTCCCTGGACTCTCTGCACCGGCACAAGGCGCCGTGGCCACCCCAGGCCTGGCCCAGACACCTGGGTTCAGCCTCACCGCCTCACCTGACTCGCCCTCCTTGGCCATAATCATCCGACTTGCCCCCGACCTCCAGCTATCTCTCAACCCCGGCTCTCCTCAGTCCCAGGGCCACCGCCCTGACCCAAGCCACCATCTGCCACCTGGGTACTCCGCCGGTCCCCGGCCTTGGCCCTTCCTCCTCCACTCTGCCCCAGCCACAGAGCAGTCACCCAGAATGCCCCTCAGCTGCACAGCTCCCTGCTCTGAGAGGCCTGCCCAGGCCCCACCACCCTTGGGAGAAGGTGCAGCCTGCTCTGCCCACCTCCCTGACCCACTGCTTCCTTGGCTCCGCACTCTCGGGGGTGATCTCCTTCGTTTATTCGGTTGCTTGGTTGGTGTTTGCTGCTCTGCCTCTCCCACCGGAATGCACTTGGGAGGGGCCCGGGGCAGGGCTCACCTCTGTTTCGCTCACCCTCTGCACCTGGAAGCTGGCAGGGACTTCTCGGTGACCGCGGGGAGAGGACAGCAGATCTGCCCGCTGGCCTGCTCAGCCCCATGGGGGCTTAGTCCGGGGACCACACTGGCCTCGCTCCATCCCTGAGCCCGGGATGCCCCCGGCTACCAGCAGCTGCTGCTCCCTCCGGCCTCAGCCTGCATGCGGCTTCTTCCCGAGGGCTCCTGACTCTCCAGCTGGATCAGTCCCCTCCCTTGGACAGATTCCAGCCGGACAGCCACTGATTCCAGGGGTCTGACTCCCCCAGCCCACGGTGGCCTTCCAGGGGTATGTCTCCTTCACAGTGCCTGACACACAGTAGGTGCTCAATAAATGTTTCTCACAAATGAATGAGCCCAGAATCACTCTGTCCCCAGCCAAGCCCCTGCTGTCCTCTGCCCAGGGCTCTGAGGGTCCAGAGGCCAGAGTGGACGGGACTGCGTACCCGGCGCAGTGACACAGACAAAACGTGCCCCAGGAGTGCCTGTCACACCCTGTACAGCGTCAAGGGCTGCTGGGATGACTGGGCTTTGAAGGGCAGGAGGACGGGTTGGGCAGAAAAGGAGAAAATAGAGCAAATGTCACTTATTAACGAGAAACGACACGCCGGACACTGTGCTGGACACTTCTACAGGTCCGCGTGTTCGTTCCTGGTCGCAAGCTTTTCCATAAACAGTTTTGCCCCCCACCCCCCGCTCTTCAGATGCAGGGTGGCCAAAGGGACCTGAGGCCACCTGCCCAGGATGGCATAGCTCCACGTGGTAAATCCAAATTCCAACCCAGGTGTGGCTGGTGCCAGGGGCCACGTGCTCGCTATGTGCAGGGTGCCAGGGACCCCCATGCCATCACCTGCCACGCCAGCGTCGGGGGGGCAGGCAACCCTGTGAGCAAAGGCACGGGGTGGGGCGAAGCTGCAGGTGGAGGCGGAAGAGCCCCAGGAAGGCTGTGAGAACGAGCTCCCCACACCAGAGAGCAGCAGCGAAAGCCTGGGGAGCAGGTAAGGTCGGTCACTGGTCCTCCCTGGGCCTCAGTCTCTCTGTCTGTAAAATGGTGACATCGTGGCGCCTGCGTGATACTGAGGGCAAATGTCTCCAATGTGCTTAGAACAGAGAAACCTTGACATGAATGGTTTTAAATATACAAATGGGGGTGCGGTGGGTAGGAGTCCGGGCGGAGGGCTGAGGAGCCTCCAGGGTGTCTCTGGTCGGGGTGGCTCAGCGGGTCCTGGGCAGTAGGAGGCAGGCACGTGGTGTGCTGGGGTGGGCGGGGGTCACGGCTTCACTTTCCCCAGCCAGTGGCTTAGGCAGATCCTTGGGGAGCCCTGGAACAGCTCCGTGGGGTCACCAGACCTGAGGACAGCAGGCAGCCCCCTGCCCTGGTCCTTGCAGGCTGAGCTGCCCGGCCCCTCTGGATCCAGGCTGGGAGAGGGAATAAGGGTCCTTCTCCCCGGCACCCAGGCTCCTGGTCAGCCCCTGGGGAAAGGAGAGCAGGTCAGACAGTCCCCTGAGGATGGGTTAGCGGGGCAGGGTGAGGGGGTGAGTCCACCATCAGGACAGACCACAATTAAAGTAGAAAATCATGAAACACCCTAGGTAAAGGGGTGGCCTCAGTTCTTGACAAGGTGTCAGGGCTGGGATTTTTTTCAGCTCTGACTCCATAATTCACTCACTCACTGAACAAACACATGCCGGGCACCTGCCAGGCCCCAGGCCTGCCCTGGTCCTGGGGTCTAAAGGTGAACACGCAGAGCCAGCCCGTGCTCAGGGGATCAACAGGTGACACACTGAGCAGGCTCGTTGCCGCTGCCATAAGACCACCGACGGAGAAGTGCAGGGCGCTGCAGAAGGGGCCAGGCCCCGCGCTCTCTGGGAGGCCAGGGCGGCCTCCCCTGGGGTGGCCCCATCGAACCCGCCCTGAAGCATGCTCAGGGCTGTCTGTGAGGCTTACGCCAACGCTGCAAGTCTCCGCACCTCGGTTTGCACATCTGTGAAATGGGAACTCGCCGTAGCTGGCGCGCCACACAGGATCAGGGAACCTCGGTGAATGTCAGACCAAAGTGACGAAACTTGGTCTTTTAAGAAATGGGCGCTGACTTACTCTGTTAACTCCTCAAACGGCAGGGCACTATTAAGGCCAGAAGGCAGAATAATAATCTGGGGATCAGTGATCTCTACCCAGGACTCCCGCACACCAAAGTCAAAGGCAGAATTCAAGGCACTTGGACCCCCATCAGGCCTGCGGCCAAGCCACCTGGCCTTCTGGGGCCCTCTGGCCCAGAGCTGTCTCCCCCCCACTGCTTCTGGACGTCGCCTGTGGGTGCATGGGTCCCTCACCTCTCTCCCTCTCGCCTCCCTCCACACAGTTCGTCTCACTGCCCCGAAAGGAGGAATCCCAGCCGGGAAGGCCAGAGTTCTGTGGTGCCCAAAAGTCCCCTCTTGGATTGGGGGTGTCATTCTTGCTTCACTACAGCCCCCTCAACACACCACCAACCCCAAATATGGAGCTTCCACAAAGCCCTTTTATTAAGAAGTTAGTTGGTCAATCTTCTGCTAATTAAAATAAATTCTATGCCACATTAAAGGCCGATTAATTTTCAGAGCTGCCCGGGAAACATCACCCGGAAAATGTGCAGCCCCGGCCCCCTCTGCCTGCCGTCCCTCTCCCCCACCCCTCCCTCCCCTCCCTCCAGCCCGCACAGGCTCACCGGCAGCATCGGCAGCGGAGGAGCGTGTGGTCAAGGCTTCCAGCCAGGTGGGGAGGAACGGATGGCCAGTCATGACCCGGCGGGCACGAGCGGCTTCTGGTTCCTGGAGGGACCCTGCTCGCTCAGCCCAGGAGCCCCGGACCCCTCCCTCCCCAGGACCAAGACCAGGTCTCCCAGGCCCACCCTAAGCCTTTTCTCAAACAAGAGTGTCCTTCGTTTGCGGGACAATGGGGTTCCAGAACCTTGTTGTTACCAGGCCTTGCTCTCTCAGGCTGTCTCACTGAGCCCCAAGGCAGCCCCTGGAGGGCGGTAGCATCGTCCCCATTTTGCAGATGAGCAAGCTGAGCCACCAAGTCCCTCTCCGGAGGTCACAGTTTCTAGGAGCAGGATGTGCCCCTGGTCCCCCTGACTTTGCACAGCTAAACCCACGGTGGTGCTTTTTACAACGTCGAGGATGTTTTCATAACAGAGAAAAGGGGCAGGGAAGTGCTGTGTCTGCATAAAAACAAATTTCACTGGTTGCACTTGTTCAAGGGGAGGCTCACCTACTCCCTAGTCACAAGGAAGCTGCTGCTTATTGAGAGTCAGGTATGTTCCATGAGTCCAGCTACCTTGGACAGTTGTCATCGCACGGAACCCTCAGCAGTGCGTGGGGCTCAGAGAGGTTAGGTTCCCTGCTCAAGGCCACAGAGCCTTTCTCTATCTTGGCCATGACAATCTCCTGTCTGTAAGGTCCAAGTTTTTCCATTTCTTCAGGGTCAAGGCCAAGGTCTGTAGGTCTTCTCCTCTCCTGGCATGGCAGCAAGCTCCAGAAAAGAACACTGGGTTCACTGTGTGACCTCTCCCTCTCTGGGCCTCAGCTTTCTCATCTGCAAAATGGGAGAGCTGAACTCAATACCGGCCTAGACTTGTCCAACTTGAGCATCCCGCAGGGGCCCTCAATTTGGGCCAGGTGGCTGGGAGCAGAGCCCCCAGCCAGGTGGTAGTGCCAGCCCCTCCCCTGCCAGGACAGGGAGGCCTGGCTGCCTCGGAGTGAAAGGCAGGAAGTGGCCTAGCAGCCAGACAGGAACGCAGTGAGAACAGTGGGGACAAGGGCCCAGCTGAGCTGGCCACGGAGCGCTCCCCTGCTGCCCCTGCACGGTAGGCAGCTCACAGAGCAGCTCACAGACCGTCCCCTCTGAGCCCAGCAGCTCCTGTGGGACCTGGGAGCATGGGGCCCCCCGTGCCCTGCTCTCCGTTCCTCCCAGTCCCTCAGATGGGCCATTCTGCACTGGCCAGGAGTTGAAGGCAGTGGAGGTGCACAGGGGAGGGGCTGAGGGGGTTGCGGGGGGCCCTCACACCTTGCCTCCATGTGCAGCTCTAACTTGAAGGCCCCAGCATTTCACAGAAGCTTCTCCGGTGGGAAGGGGGAATTGTCAGAAGTCCCGAGCATCCGGCTTCTCCTTGATGAGGAAGGGGCACGGGAGCAGGAGCCGGGACTGGTCTGCTGTCCTCGGCTGTGCACGCTCACTGCGGGGCCATAGAAGGCTCCGATCGTTTGACCCGCTCTGAGGAGCGCCCACTGTGTGACAGGCATGGCGCTGGGCACCGAGGGCGAGACAAGGAATCCGCCAGGGCATGCCCTCATGCCCAAGTCACACCGATGTAGGAGAAGCAGGCGGACGGTGAACGTGGGTGCCACGCACGGACAGCTGCCGCTTGTCCCGTGTGCACAGAACTCTGGATGTAGGGAGAATGTCAAGCACCTTGCCCAAGGCCACCCAGGGAGCTTAGCTGAAGTGGGTCTGCAGGGCCTAGTCTCGGGGCTGTCAGATGCCAGCTCTTCTCCTGGCGTCCTGGTGTCCTGGGTAGTTGCTTAGTTAGTGTCCTTTTTAGAATGTGAGGTCCTTAGAGGGAGGGACCCTCAGCACCTCATGCAAGGTTTAGCTTAAGATGGGTCCTCAATACACACTGGATGGATGGAAGGCAGGGAGGAAGGAAGGAAATAAATAGACAGATGAATAAATGGATGTATAGAAGCATGGGGAGAAGAATGGGAGGAAAAAAGGGTAAGTGGACGGATGGATGGAAAAAGAGAAGGAAGGAAGGATGGTTGGTTAGTTGATGGGTGGACGGACGGACGGACGGATGGATGAAAGGAAGAACAAAAGAATGGGTGGATGGAGCGGATGACGGGTGACCGTGCCCCACACCAGGAGGCATCCGTGACTCGGGCATGGCAGGTGAGAGGATGGCCACTGACCCAGGAGCAGGCAGTTCACCTCCTGACTCCCCCCTGCTCCCCCAGCATTTTCATTAGGACGCATCTGCTGCACCTGGCCCCTTGGCCTCTGCCCCAGGAAGACACAGACGCCTCTGCTGGCTTTATTAAGGACCTATTAACCCAGTGTCTGTCAGGCCTGGGTCACAGAAGCAGCTCCTGGCAGGGCTAACAGCCCCAGAGGGGCTCCAGTGAGGAGGACCTGGAACCTGGGGTTATGGGGGTGCTTTGGAGCCACTGGGGCCTGCCTGCCTTAATCTCAGCTCCTCTGCTAATTGTGAGTGTGGCCTTGGGCAGCTCACTTCCCTCTTCTGAGTCACAGCTTCCTCACCTGTAAGTCATGGAGGAATAATGGGCTGGTGTGAGGATCCTTAGCGCCAATGCATTGCATCACCCAGCACAGAGAGGGCACTTACTGCAACCGGTAACGTCCAAGGAGCCAGGTGGGGCGCTCACTCACATCAGCCACCTGATCCTTGTGGGACAGGCAGGGGCTAGGACCACCCGAATTTATGGATGAGAAAACCGAGGAGATGCGGTGCTTGGCCAGAGCCACAGGGCCAGGAATTGACGGGTCATGACTCAAACGCAGGCAGGAGACGCCACAACCAGGCCACTTCCACCTGACTACTGAGTGGGAACAAAGCCTGGGGCGGGTGGGCGGGGATGGTGGAGGCCTCTCCCACCAGCGCCTGGAGGGGATGAACGGCAGAGTGGAGGGGGAGCTGGGACAATAAGGGAGATTTACGGCTTCCAGCACGATTAACTGCACCATCTGGATGCCGCGCATCCACCTGGGTGTGTTGGGGACCACAACCCTCCCGTCTGAACAGCAGGGAGGGACAAGGGGGACGGGAGAACTGCTGTGAGCTGCTGGGTGGGCCAGCAGGGACTGCACGGGGCTTACTTGGCTCTTCTTCAGCCCACGACACACCCCTGCAGGTGCCTCCCACCCCGAGAGCTAGGCTACCCCCCAGTCTCAAGAGAGTCCAGAATGCTGGAACCTCAGGTTACAAAAAGGTCAGAGGATGAGCAGCAAGGGTGGTGGGTGATCATAATTCAATGTGACAGTGGCCCTTAGAAGGGTGTGACGCTGCAGCCTCTGACCACCTGGTAGCCCGGTAAGCCCCAGCAAGGGACTCCACCTCTGTGAGGCTCTGTCCTCTCATCTGTGAAATGGGCACTGAACTCTTAGCGTCGTTTAGAAGGCTCACCTAGCCAAGGAAACGCACCGACCTCACCACGGTGCCGGCCAGAGTCAGTTCACCTCCCGTGGCTGTTGTCATTATCGCCCCTATTGCCAGATGGGGAGACTGAGGCCCAAAAGAGGCAAGTGACTTGCCTCAGGTCGTACAGTGGGTTGGTGGCAGAGTCTGTGCCAAAGGGGGTGGACCTGCCTTGGGACACAGCCAGACCCAGGGTCTCAGGGCCCTAGGTCGGCCACCCCAGGTCCCACCAGCGACCCAGGTCCCACCAGCGAGAGTGGTGAACTCCCTCTGGCTCTAATGACGGCCACCATATTCTGAGCACCGACTCTGTGCCAGGAGTCGAACCATCACAGTTTGGCAGGTGGGCGTTGTGCTGTCCTGAGCGTCCGGCGGGACCGAGCCAGGTTCCCCACCAGGGCTGCCTGGTTCTGAAGCCCTGGTTCTCGGCACATGCTACTGCCCTCTGGACAGAAAGAGGCCTGTGTTTATTGTAACAACTGTTCCCTGCTCTCTCCTCCCCAAGGGGGAGAGGCATAAATAAGATGGTCTTCTAGACCTCAGATAAGCTTCCCCTTGAGAGCCGGAGCACCCCTTCCACGTGTCACAAAGGCACCTATTCTGCAGGGAAAAAGGGTCACCACCCAAGCCCTTCCCTCTCTCCTTGGCCAGAACCCTTGTGGCCACGAAAGGCCACACTGGAGGCAGCCTGGTTGGGAGCCTGGTCGGTGGGGGGGTCTGGGGGGTGGAAGCAGCACCCCCCCTCCCTCGAACACGTGGTCCCTGCATCCCCATCTGGTCAGCCGGGGCTGAAAGTGTAGGTCTGCCGTACAAAACAACAAAAGCATCTCGTTTCCATTCTAGAAAACCCCAGAGACTGGGCTGCTCTGCCTGCCTTCTCTGATGGCCACCGCGGTTAAAGCAGGAGCTGGGGAAAAGGCAGCTGTCCTGCCCAGGGGAAAGAGGTCCCGGAGTTGCTGGCCTGGGCCCTCGCTAGGGCCCATACGCCCGGGGCGGGGGGCGGGGGCAGCCTGGGGGAGCCTGGTGTCTGTGGACACCCCCCCCCCCCGCCCCGCCTGCCGTGAGCAGTGCCAGATGGGGAGGCTCTGGCTTGCGGCCTCCGTCCAGCCCCGCAGACCTCGTGACCTGTCCTCCTGGGACTTCTGGCCTGTCCATCTGAGGTGACCCGTCCCCCTTCCCCACGGAAGCCCAGACCTCTGACCCTTATTACAAACAAACCCCGCAAAATCTGGAGAGCAAGAAACCCTCCACCAACAGCTTTGGAGATGGCTGTGTCCCCTACGACACACACACACGCCTCAGACACGCCAGGCTGCAACCAGGCTTCCACGTAAACAAGTTGTTGAAGGGTGACTTTTGTTTATGAAACATTTAGGCTTCCTCGGCTTTGGGGATGGGGGCACGGACTGTTTCATAGTTTTCAGGTGAACAGGGACTGGAGAGGGAGACTGGGGTTGGGTAGGATTTCATTGCGAAATCCTCTGCGGAGGTTCGAATTGGGGAAGGGGATCTGAGAGAAAGGGATCAGAAACACAGGAGCAGGGACTCCTGGGTGAAGCTGTCCCTCCGTCCCCAGGGACGTCCGGCTCAGAGAAGGGTGCAGGCGGCCAAGGCCAGCCCCAGGACCTGCTTAGACCGTCCTAGGCTGGGTCTCCGGAAGGGCAGGGTCGGCCGCCCGCGTCCCCTCCGCGGCCTCGCACCTGGCGCTCAGAAAACATTGGGACCGCTGGCTGATGTGTCCCTGCCCCCTTGGCTCCCCGCCTTCAGCGCCTAACCAGCAAATCCGCCGGGGACAAAGGCGGGGCTGCTTCCCAAAGGCAAACAACCAACAGTTTTGCTTCTTTTTTTTTTCCACCCAATCAGGGGGTCGAGCTGCGTTGGGGTCCGGGCGATGCCAGGTGCCCCCATGACGCCCTCGCGGGGCAGGCCCGGGGCGCATGCGCGGGAGGGGGCGCGCGGGAGGCCGCGGCCGCCTGCGCAGCCTCCCTCCGGCCGGTCTCCGTGGCAACGGGCTCGCGGGGGGAGGGGCCGGGAGGCGAGGGCCGCGGCGGCTGCTATTTCTGCTGCTTCCTGTTCCTCGCGGCCACGTCGCCATGGCAACCGTGTTACTCACCGCGGCCGCTTCCCGGCTCGGCTGGCGCGCGTGACCTCGGCAGCCTGCGCCCCCTCGTCTCTCACTTGCCCTGCTTCCCCTTCCCCGCGGGTCCTCCTCCTCTGGCACCTGGCCCCGCCCGGCTCTGCCGGTGCCCACGGCCCGGGAGGGAGATTGATGGGGGACGCTTATTAAAAAACATTGTAACCGTTTCCGTTTTTATTACGTTGACAAGGGAGTGTTATTTACTGTTATTGTTTGCCAAGCGGGCCGCGCCAAAGCGCCGGTCGCCTCTAGGGTGCTAACCTTTTGGGGTGTCCTGGGGAAGTCGCGGGTGGGAGCGGGAGGAGGCACTCCAAGGCCCAGGCCGGAGCGGTGAGGGGTAGCCCGGAGAGCCGGCTCCCTGGGATCCTGCTCCTCGCCCCTTCCCGCAGCCCGCCCGGCCGACCCCCTCGGGGAGAGACTGCCGAGGCCGGTGGCTCATGTTGAAGGAGAAAGGCAACAACAAATAGAAAAGGACCAGATGACTTAATTCGCGGGAAGGCTCTGTCCCGCGAATTGGCCTGTGGACCAATTTCCTGGGGACTGTGGTGGAACATACCCGCTGCCTTGGGAAGCATTTAGAACTAAACCAGATAAAGACCAGAACGTTCTCAGCCTTGCCTGAACCAAGCAAGGACAGGCTGGCTGCTCTTGAGCTCTGAGTGTGCAGGGAAGGGGATCAAATTCCGTCTCCTCCCTTCCCTCCCCCCGCCCCCCCCCCCCCCGCTTTGACTCCCGTACTGGGAGAGGGTGGGCAGCTGCCCCAAGGTCACACAACCAGTTTCTGTCCTGTAACACCTGCGGGGCCGAAACCAGCGGGAGGCGGTGACCGAGATCCAGTGGCTGGACTAAGAGCCTTGGAAGAGGGTGAGGCTCAGCTGGAGGTCGGTGCAGGGGAAATTAACTGGGCAGGTCTAAGCCCTGGCTGGCCTGGGTCCTGCTTACCCCACCGGATCCCTCAGCTGGGGGGCGGGGGGCGGGTTGTGAGAGGTGTGTCCCGGGGATCAGAACGGCCTGAAGGATGCCCCCACCCAAGCCCCTGCCGGGATGCTAATCTCGTCCTGCTAATTAAAGTTTGCGGTGCTGTCCCTAACTCAGCTCCCCACTCCTAAACATTTTATTAGCTGAAATGCAAACAATTGCTGCTTGGGACATAAAAGCCAGAGGGAAAAAAGCCTCTGGAATTTGCAGTATTAAAAGGATTTAAAAAAAAACAAAAAACTGTTTACACTTATAAACAAACACTCCGAATGAACAGACCAGGTTCCCGAAACTGAACTTCCAGAGCCTGCCCCCCGGCCCCCCAGCCCCCAGTGTGTTTTTCCCCCTTCTCAGGGGCACTTGGTCACCACGGCCTCTGCTAGTCTCTGGCTTAGACGATGGACAAGGGCCTTCCAGCCCCAGAATCATCTCTCTAGACTTTCAGGAGTTTAGTGGACTGGCCAGTTTCTGGCTAAGGCCTTTGGGTCTGGAGCATCACAGTGAGATGAAGTTCTCTTCCAGTCTGTTCCCTGCACCCAACAGCTCGCATCTGCGGAGCCCTCCCATAATGCATGAGTCAAAAGTCTTGGGCTCCAGCCCTGGCTGGTGTGGCTTAGTGGACTGAGCACCGGCCTGCAAACCGAACAATTTGATTCCCAGTCAGGGCACATGCCTGGGTTGCTGGCCAGGTGCCGGGGGGTGCACCAGAGGCAACCACACATGGATGTTTCTCTCCCTCTCTTTCTCTCTCTCCCTTCCCCTCTGTCTAAAAATAAAATCTTAAAAAAGAAAAAGTCTTGGGCTCCACACGCACAGTCATTCCCCAAGGGCTGCCAGCTCCATGATATGGAACACGTAGGGACTCGTAGGGAACCAGCAGCGCCCTCCACTCCTGTCAGCAGCACTTACGCCACGGGCCCATGTCCTGGCCTCCCAAGCAAACCCCATCCCTGGCAGCAGGTTGAAAGAGTTTAGATGACGTGAGAGCCCTTGGGCAGCGTGTGAAGAGGACTGAGGTGACAGATGACACCAGCACCACACAACTCCAGAGCTGGGAAGAGCTTGGAGATTGTCCAGACCAATCGCACCTGCTCCCCCATTTCACAGGCAGGCAAACCGAGGCCCGAGGAGGAAGAGACCTGACTGAGATCCGCTACGGGTTGGTTAGTGGCAGAACCTGGACCAGGGCCCAGGCACCTTGCCTCCCATTCAGGGGCTCATGGCCCACTCTGATGCTTCCATGGCGTTCTCTCTGCAAGCAGAAGTTTAGGGACCAGGAGCTGGGATAGCTATGGCGAAGCAGGCAGCGTTGAAGTCCGAATTCTAATGAGAACTTGCACAAGTGAATTCTTCTCTCTGGGCCTCAGCGGTCTTCTGTGCTAAGCAGGGATAATAATAGTACCTCCCCTAAGTTTGTCTTAAGAAATAAAGAAGATGGGGTGGGAAAAGCAACTAGACTAACGCATGGTACATATGAGTATTTAAGTAATGATGGCAGCGATGTTGATGCTGGCGGTGATGTTGGTGGTTGTGGTGGGTTGAATGGCGCTGCCCGCTCCCCCCAAAAAAGATGTGTT
The DNA here is from genome assembly GCA_004027475.1 of Anoura caudifer. Lineage (NCBI taxonomy): Eukaryota > Metazoa > Chordata > Mammalia > Chiroptera > Phyllostomidae > Anoura > Anoura caudifer. The sequence continues at coordinate 183,320 of PVKU01000109.1, forward strand.
CATGTCCTAGTCCTTGGAACCTGTGAATGTGACCTTATTTGGGAAAAGGGCCTGCGGAGATGTAGTGAAGTTAAGGGTATTGACATGGGATCACCCATGATGACCTGGGTTGAGACTCGGTGCTGTCACAAGTGTCCTTGCCGGAGACAGAAGAGAAGGCAGCGACACAGGAGGAGGCCACGTACAGACAGAGGCAGAGGTGGGAGTGATGCGGCCACAAGCCAAGGAGCACCTGGAGCCGCCAGATGCTGGGAAAAGCCGGAAGGGTTCTTCCCAGAGTCCGCAGGGAACACGGCCCTGCTGACCCCTCATTTTAGCCTCTGGTCTCTGGAACGCCGAGAAAACCATCGTGTTTTAAGCCACCAGGTTTGTGGGAACTTGCTAAGCAGCCACAGTAGTGGGGCTGGCTTTGCTGCTGGGACGATGCTCACGATGGTGGTGATGGGTGCTGAGGCGCCGGTGACAATGGTCATGATAATGGTGGTAATGGTGATGCTGGCAGTGTCTGTATGAGCTTCCTGGGGCTGCCTACCAAAGTACCGCCAACCGGTGGCTTAAAACAGAATTGTCCAAAACAAGGTGTCAGCAAGGCCATGCTCCCTCTGGCGCACAGGTGAAGGGACCGACTCAGGGTCCTGGCGCCTGGTGGCTCAGGCGGCCCTTGTCTTGGAGGTGCATCACTCAGTCCTCCGTCTTCCATCGCCTTCCCTCGCTGTGTGCCTGTCTCTGCGTCCACGGTGCCCCTTTTTATAAGGACACAGCCATATTGGATCAGGGCCCCTCTGAGAACCTCACCTTAACTTGATCACTGTCAAGACCCTGGTTCTGAATAAGGTCACGTCCTCAGGCACCGGGGATTAGGGCTTCAGCATGTCTTTGTGGGGGGGGGGGACACAATTCACCCCATACCATCGGAAATGGTGGAGGCAATGGTGACAAGGGTGATGGAGATAGCAGTGGGGATGACGGTGATGACGGACGGACCCTCTGCGAGAGCGCCTCAGGGATCAGCGGTCTGTTCGCAAGGCTTTCCGAAGACCAGGAACCTGTCCCCTGAAGCCAAGAGCTGGCTTGGAGTCCCCAGTGAGAAAGGATGAGTGAGAAAGATGGTCCCAGGACATCGTTGCCAGGTTAGTGTCGTGGAAGTTCTGCCATTTGCCAGTGGTGGGGCCTCAAGCAAACCCTTTCACCTCTTTCTTTAGCTTTGGGTTGGACCCGCTGCCAAGGACCTGCTCTGCTCCAAGGTTGCTGGGAGTCTGGGAGTCCCCTTGAGCTGAAGTAGGAGCCAGGCAGCCTCAGGCCAGGGAAGAGTGTCAGGGTGACTGGGCAGAGGAAGGAGGGGACAGGTATGCTGTGGCAGCCTCCTGCCGGCTCCGGCATGCTGGCCTCCTCCTCCTCCTCACGTGCAAACACCTGCTATTTTTGTCCTCGGCTAAGTCAGTGCTCGTCTCCTGGTCCTTCCCGGCTGCCAGAAGCCTCCCTGAGGGCAGGGACCATGGTTTGCTCGTCTGCGAGGCCCCTTGGAGGCTGGCCTGGCCCTCCACACGTGTGGGTTGATCGGGGACTGTTTCAAAGAACAGCGAGCCCCTCCCTTCCCTTTCCATCCGGGCACAATGGAGATAAGACAGGGCGTGGGGGAAGGAGGGGGGGCCACCTCCCCCCCTCCTGAATGGGATCTTCCTCCTCCAGACCCCAGCCCCTCAAAGTAGACATGGGACAGGCTGGGTAGAACAGTGGCGTCAGCTGGCTCGCCTCTCTTCTGGAGCCCGAGGTGCAGGCAGACTGAGCCCTGACCCCACAAAGCCCGTGATCCCAGCAGAAGACAGGCAGGGTCAGGCCCCCGGGCTTTTCCTTATTAGACACAATTACATTAACTCCCTCCTTAACCCAGTACTTCCCAGCTCTCACTGACCAAGACTGGTAATGATAATCGTAGGACTCATGCATCGGTTGGTCCAGGCATGGCAGTCAGTGGGCACAAGCTCTGCCGGGCGCTGCCCTCTGTGCCAGGAGGCAGTGGACAGCAAGACCAAGTTCCCGCGTTTGTGCAGCTCCCATCTGAAGGAAGAAGGGGACAGAGAACAAAGGAACAGCTGATACCAGGATCTGGGAACAAGGCAAATTATAGAGGGAATGAAAGCAGGGCGAGGGGCTGCCCTGGGGAACGAGAGGGTTGGGGTCTGGAAAGGGAGGCCATTTCAGTGAGGCGGTGACAGTGGGCTGAGAATTGGGTGAAGTGCGGGCGTGAGCCCGGTGGAGGGCTGGGAAGAGAGGTCCAGGGCAGCAGGAGCAGCAGGTGCAAAGACCCTGAGGTCCTGTCAGAGTCTCGGATGTTTTCCAGGTGTGCCCGCAGCCAAGACCGTGAGGAGGGCGAGGGCCAGCCCAAGGCCACTTCCTGTGTTTGAGGACGTCTGGTTTCTGAGTGGAGCATGGACTGGAGAGGCCGGAGGGCAGCTGGGGGAACAGTTAGAAGAGCTGAGGGAGTCCAGGCAGGAGGCAGTGGTGGCTGGGCTGGGGACACCAGCAGTGGGGGGGATAAAAATAGCTGGATTTAGGGTGTGTTTAAGTAGAGGCATCAGGATTTGCTAAAGGATCAGATGTGGGCGTAGAAGAAGAAAAACATCAAGGATGAATATGGCGTCAGGAGTGGAGGGAGGGACCATCTTCTGAGATGGAGAAGACCGCAGGCGAAGGGGGCGGAGCGGGGGGCCCAGGGCTGCATGTGGGCACATTATGTCCAAAAAGCCTACCTGATACTCATGTACCAGGCACTCAAAGCTCTCAGGTACTGTCACTGAATCCACCCTGTGGCAGCTGTACACCTACGGCAACATCACCACCCCATGGGGTAGACCGTACTGTTATACCCATTTTACAGATGAGGAAACTGAGGCACAGAGCGGCAAGGGTGGGAGCTGGTGAAGATACAAACCCAGGTAGTCGAATTCCAAAGCTCATCCTCTTGTTTGTTCAATCATTTGCTCATTTGTTCATTCATTCATTCATTCATTCACTGCCATGTGCATTGTACGCCAAGCCTCCCTCTGAGCACCAGTGATACGGAGATTCAGTCATGCCATGCACTGCGTAGGCACTGGGGGGGCAGTGCAAGCGAGCCAGACCAGGCCCACCCCGCATGCAGCTGACTGTCTCAGGAGGAGCAGGGCAGGTGGCGAGCAGAGAGAAACCGGATCACCAGACGCTCACAGACTGTGCTGAGTGCGAGGGGAGCGCAGCATGCTGATTCCAGGCAGCGAGGGGGGGCACACGTTTGGAGTGCTGGGGCTGCCTCCTGGGAGGGGATGCTTCGCGGAAGCAGCCAAGCCAAGAGCGAGAGGAGGGGCATCCCTGGCAGAGGGGACAGGAAGGGCAGAGCATCTCTTGGTGGGGCAGTGGGGAGGAGGGAGGCCACCAGGGCCTGGCCAGGGGGCCACGTGCTCACAGAAGCCAGCCACGAAGAGCGGGTGAGCAGGGTCAGAGGCAAGTGAAATGGGGAAGTAAGCCAAAGCTGGGGGGAGTGGGGGGCCCTCACCCCACAGGCAAGCAGCCCCTGGGGGCTCTGAGAAAGACATGACGGGCAAACCTGAAGCACGGGGGTGCAGGCTGCGAGAACCCCCTCCGCAACCCTCCCCCTGCCTCTACAGCAAGTCAGCGCTTGAACCCAGGGCCGACTCCATAGCCGGGCCCTGAGGCTCCAGGCTGTTGCACCCCAGGCTGGGCAGCCTGTGACCAGGGACACGGCAGCATCCGCCCTCTGGAACCAGGTCTGATTACCCAGAAAGAGCCCGAAGGGGCCCCAGCACCCCGTTCGTTCCCTCCATCATTCAACAACTGTTCATCCACCCTCAACGCACCCTGCCTGGTAGCAGGGAGCAGGACCACATCCCCTCCGTCAAGGAGCTGAAGCGTGACTCCAAACAAAGGCGAAGTCAGGTAGAGCGAGGTCCAGGTGCCGTGGGCGGAAGGCGGTGCAGCCAGCACGGTCGGAGCGGGAAGGCGAACTCCAACTTCGGGGGCCAAGCCCTGTTGGCTGCTTCTGGAGTCTTGAGGTCTTTCCTGCCCCACAAGCCCCCCAGAGACGGGAGGGCTCCCACGGCCATGGGCAGGCTCCCCGTGAAGAGGGAGCAGAGCTCCCAGGCTCCAGAACCTTTGTTCCCCTCCCGCCCCCTTCCCCGGCCGCCTCCCTCTGCCCCTCCTTTCCTTGGTCAGCTGCCAATCTGGGGCAAAGCCAGGCTCCTACGCGGAGCAACCTCCCAATGCCCCGGGGTCTGTGTCAAACTCACAGCACAGCCCCCGGCCGGGCCTCCGCTCCCGCTGGCCCCATGTACCTCTTCCCGACACCCCAGTCTTCTGCCTGGGCCCACAGAGCGTTGCGGGGGACAGAGCCCCTGAGCCCAGCCTTCATGTGGGCCGAGGGCAGGGGGTAGGGCTGAGTATTTGTTTAAAAACATGCCCAGCAGATAAAACAAAACAGCTCCCAACAGCCGCTCCCAGCGGAGCCCTCGGCACTCCCTGAGCGAGGAGTGTTCCTGGACAATCTCGGGGCAGCCCCCCGGCCCGGAGGGTTGCACTCCCATCAGCCCCATTTTGTGGAGGAGGGAACAGAGGCTCCGTGGGGCCAGTGACTTGCTTGGGGTAGAGCCGGGACTCCAGGTCAGGGCTGGGGTTGGCGGAATGGTGGAGGAACAGGAGTCGGGTGAGTGGCTGCACTGCCAGCAGCTGCCGCAGGGACCCACGGCCCGGTGCCTGTCATGGGTGGTCCTCCGGGTCCTCATAGCCATTCTGAGCACAGACAGCTGAATTATCCCCAGACAGAGGGTCAGTCACCCCCGAAGTTGCAAAGTGAGGAGTAGGGGTGAGATTCGAACCCAGGCTGTTGGATGCCGGGGCCCAGGCTCTCATGTACCTAGGAGATCAGGAAGGAAGAGCTGGGGAATAAAGACCTATGGACTAGTGCGCAGGTCCCCGGGTCCCCGTGGCACTCTGTGAACAGGGCATAGAGGGTAAGGCACCTCCAGGACCTCCCAGGGGGCACCCACACGGGCCCCGCATCCTCACATCACAACATGGTCACCATCCCTGCTGCCCCAGCCTAGACCTCACCTTTCTGCCCTTGGACTGCCCTCCACTGCCAAGTCCTGCAAAGTGGTGACCCCTGGGAGGGCACTCTGGGAGCCCTGGCCTTCCAGGAGCTTCGTCCTGCTCAGGGGTGTCCCTTGCCCCACAGTCTCAGAAAATGCACCTTCTAAGCCCCTGGAGTCTACCCAGCCCAGACCCCCAGCCCACCCAAGCTACAGCTCAGGGTCAGCGAAGAGGTGCCTCCCGGGCTAGGGACAAAGGGAAGGGCCATGGGGTCCCCTCCCACTGCCTCCTTCCGGGGCCAGCCCTTGCCCCCATCCCTGCTGCAGAGTGCCCTCGGCCAGGGGTCTGTGCGTGTGCCTCTGTGTTTCTGTGTGTGCGTGTGTGCGTGCCTCTGTGTGTGTGTTCCGGGGTGGGCAGAAGCAGCAGGATGGGAGGGGGAGGAGGGAGCAGGAAGGGAGAAACGGAGCAGAGAGCTGGGGTGACAGAGAGAGAGAGAGAGAGAGAGCGAGCGAGCAGCCTGGGAAATACACAGAGAGGAGAAAGCTAGAAACAAATACAGCTGGGAGAGAGGGGCTCCGAGCGGGGAGACAACAGAAGGGAAAGGGGGACGGCAGGCAGCGAGGGGCCAGCCCACAGCCAGTCATGAAAGCAGAGCCCTGAAGAGCTGGATGTGGAGAGAAAGGGGGACGGAGAGGGGAGGAGGTGGGCGCGGAGCCCAGGGCACAGCTGGGGCCCTTGAGAGTGGGGCGCGGGGGCTGAGGCTGGGGGGTCTCTGATGGGCAGGTGGACAAAGCCTGCGCCTTCTCCACATAACATCAAGACACCCCGAGTCAGCCAGAGGCAGCGGGGGGCTCTCCCAGCCCCCACTTCACCCCCCGTTGACCTGAAGAGAGGACTGGCGTGAGGATAGCAGCCAAGAAGGGTGGGGTGGGATCCGCTGTGCCAGTGAGCTGCCTGCCCTGGAGCTCCCAAACCCCTCCTGCCCTGTAGCAGCCCTGGTGGGGTGACCTCAGGCAGGGACTTCGCCTCTCCGGGCCTGCAGCCCCTGAAAGGGGCTGAGCTTGCTGTGAGAGTGGGTGCCCAGGGCCGCACGGCCTGGAGGCTGGGGGTGTCTGTGTCCCGGGGGCTTGGCCTCCCCAGCCGGTGCCTCCTCTGTGCTGAGGGAGAGAAAAGAGGGTCTGCAGCGTACACTTGCTGCTGCCGCGACAGAGAAACGTGGAAACGGTAAAGCGTGGGGGACAATGGGCTGCTTATTTTAAATGGTCCTTCACGCAGGTCTGGTCAGGGGGGTACTACGTGGAAGGGGAAGGGAGCTGCACCGAGCAGTCCTGTCCGAGGAACACTGACCATCTGGGGTTGGGGGGGTACTGCACAGCCTGGCCCTGGGGAGCATCCGAGGAGGAGCAGGCCTGTCCTGGAGGCTCCTGCCTGGGCAGCAGGGAGCCCACCGGGGCCAGGCTGGACCCTAGCGAGTCCTGGAAGGGCCTGGGCACCCAGTGCCCCCACAAAGGCTAGCCTAGGAGACGGGGCGGGGGGGGGGGGCTCCAGGAACTCCCAAGCCCAGGATCCCTGCACCAACCCCCCATCCTGTGGTCCAGGGGGAGGTTGGGCAAGGAGTCTGGGGCCCTTCTGGCATGGGATTCTTTCCATTCTCTGAAGGCAAGGAGGAGGGGTGGGGAGAGGAGAGGACGGGGGCCTCAGGAAAGGGAGGCAGGGAAGGAGAGGCAGACACCTTGTGAGAAGCAGCCCAAGGAAAGGAGTAAACGAGAGGGCAGGGAGGACAGCCACGTGCGGGAGCCCTGAGCACCCAGCGAGCAGGGCAGGTGCTCCGTGTCTGCATCTTCCGGAGACAAAGGCGCAGAGGAGGGGACCGGAGAGCAGAGGTGGCAGGGGGTGGAGGGCGGGGCTCCAAAGGGCTGAGACCCTGCCCCCACCCAGCTGAGGCTCTGACCCGCAGGGGAGGGGCAAGCTCCAAACTTAAGGGGGCAAAAGTCTGCCAGCTGCCCTTGGGGCTGTCACAGCGGATAAAGCCTCATCCAGGCTTCAACAGGAGCGCCCCTGCACACTCACGCGGCGGCGGCCGCAGCAGCAGCGAGCTAAAAATACTGGCTCCCCGGGTGGGGCAGATGAGGGAGGAGGGAGGAGAGGGAGGATGAGGCCGGGAACAGGGCTGCAGGGCTGGGCCCAGGCAGCCCCGGTTTTCCAGGGCGTCCTAATGACCCAGATGTGCAGCTGCAGAGAGATGACCGCTTTGGGAACTGCAAATCACTGGCCCCTGGCGGCCCCTCCCGGGACAGGGTGAGGTGGGAGGGAAGAACTGAAGAGAGAAAAGAGGAGAGAGAGAAACCTGAGAAAGAGGGAAATCTAGGAGAGCAGAGCTCTGAAGGGCAGGGGAGGGAGGGGGAGGGAGGGAGGGAGGACCGGGAGGGAGGACAGGGAGGGGGGAAGCAGGAATTGGAAGGGTGGGGGGAGGGAGGGGGGAGTGTCCCTGGGTCTCTGAGGCTTAGGCCTCCAAGGGACCAGACGCAGAAGCCAGGTCCCTGCCCTGCCCCCTGGCCCTGTGTGTGTGAGAGATTGGGGCTGGACATTGGGGCATTCAGCTGAGGGGTCTGGGATGAGCAGGTGGGCCTGCTCCAGGCAGCAGCCCCCTCTCTGGTCAGGTCACTGGGTGCTTGGGCCCCGGCTGGGGTCCGCTCCTAGCAGAAGACCTGCCTTGGTGAGTTTAATACCCAGAAAGTCCTGGAGAGGGAGGGGCTGTGTTCCCTTTGGACAGATCCACTCATTCAGTCAACATCTGTTAGCACCTAGTCTGGGCCAGCCTGTGCTGGGTGCTGGGGTGCAGGGGACAGCGAGACAGAGAGCGCCTGTCCCGCATGGACAAAGCCGTCCTTAGACCCAGAAGCAGCAGAGAGAGAGAGAGAACCCCAGAGGGAGGGAGGGAAGGAAGGAGGGACTGGGGAAGCCCACAGGGTAGTGGTGGGGGAGGTGTTCATGAAGACCTGTCCCCGGAGGTGACATGGAGCCCAGAACCTGAGCGGTAGGACCGTGGAAATCCAGGGTCCTGTCCCCAGGAGGGAAACTGAGGCTGTATGCCCGTGAAACCACTAGTCCCAGGGTGGTAAGGAGCAGAGCAGGGTTCAAACCCAGGCCCAGGGGACCCCAAGCCGGGCATGTGGCCAGGCAGGCAGCTAGGCAGTGTCCTCTGCAGCTCCTGAGCCCGTGAGAGGCAGGGCCGGCGCGGCAGGGGGGTGGGGGGATCCCCTGGGGAGGCGGGGAAGCCCAGGGACCCAGGCAGGAGTTGTGGGAGACTGGCCCAGATCCTTGGTCCCTTAGCAGCCTGGGGGCTCACAGCCTCAACAGGCACAACCTTCAGGGCTGTCCTCGACGCAGGGGCAGGTGAGTCAGCCTCTGGGCCGTCGCTGCCAGGCCTGGCAGGGCCGGGGACGTGGGGAAACCACCTAACCTCTGCGAAGAAGGGCCTCTTTGCTTTCACTCACCAGTCTTGGTCATGAGGGCAGGACCGGAGGGGCTGGGGCAGCAGGGCAGACCCAGGCCCCCAGCCACGCCCCCTGCCTGTGAGAAACCGGCCTGACCCCCACCGTCTGTGTGCCTGGGTCTCCTGCTCTTGAACAGGGGCTCCCATGGCGAGGTGCCCGCATGCAAAGCCGGCTGCCTGCCCAGAACACACAGTCCGAGGGCCCCAGCCCCGAAGGCCCCTCCCCAGAGGGCCCCACCACCTGTGGCTGCCTCGGGGCTCTACAGCAGTTCTGCTCCCGACACAGTCAGCGGAGTCCAGGCCGGCTGCCACGTTTCCAAGCTGGGAGCTTTGGGTGGTGACTTAACTGTCTGTGCCTTAGTCTCCCCCGTGCTCACGGGGATGGTGGCGATGTACCAGCCTAACGGGGCTGTCACGGGGTCCGGCAGTATGTGCCCCTCCACAGTGACCCTGTTCCCTTCGCAGCTCCCCTGAGCAGGGCCTGTCCAGTGGGGGGTCAGCTCTGCCTCCTGTGGGCGTGGTGGGGCCCTCCAGTAAATGCTTCTCCCAAGGGCCCTTTTGCTGTTCTCCGTGCTGGGGTGAAAGAAGGGGCCCCAACCCTCTTGCCAACCCCTCCTTGTCACTGCCCTGGGCTCTTCCTGTCCCCTTCCCCCTGTGTCTGTGCCTTCCAGGACCCTTCTGCCACTGCCCTTCCTGGGCTTTGCCTTGCTCCCCCCATCGGACCACCCTGGGCCCCCAGTGGGACAATGACCACCTGAGGCTGGGGCCCCACCCACACAGAGCAGGGGTGTGACCCCAAGAGGGGCAAAAAGGAGAGAGATCCAGAAGGGAATGCCAGCGGAGCTGGAAGCTGGGTTTCAGTTATCGGTGGATTATATATATACCAGGCCTTCCCTTACATTTTCTTGCATATTTACTCTACTGTCTCGCTAGCCATTTAATAACAGCTCCTGCACCTCCTTCTGGGTGTGTCCTGTGCGGGGGCACAGGGGGAGCATGTGAGTGAGTGACGGGCTGGGGAGTCGGGGCCCTTCCTCTGGGAGCAGAGAGGGAAGGAGGCATTTTTCCCCACGGCTGAGCAGGGCCGGGCAGGTCCCAGCACCCAGGACCTGGTGGGACTGGGCCAAGGTGAGGGGGGCCAGCCAGGCCCTGCGGCTGTGTGTTCGATTCCCCCGAATTCCAAACTAGTTGAAATGACATACCAGGCATCGATTTAATTAAGTCTTCGTCGGTGTGTGGCATAATTCGTGGGACAGGCGACCGGAACAGGGTGGGCGGCCCCCTCTCTGCTCTGGCCTGTGGGAATTCTCAGCGCTCAGGCCACAGAAACTGGCAAGTTGTAGTATGGGCGGGGCCAGCCATCGGAGCTGCCATCTTGCTGGCTCCGCAGGCTCTGGCCTGCCCCACGAGGAAACCACCACACTCCTGGTACCAGAAAGCTCAGGGAGCTCATCACCGTCACGGGGACCTCAGAACTGGATGGTGCGAACCAGGGAGGGACCTCGTTCTCGTGCTAGGATCGGTGATGTATCTGTCGGTGCGGATTTCTGGGACAGGGTCTCCCAGGGCCTATTTGCGTGGAGTCTGCCCAGCCTGTTGGCCACAACCTCGGCACCGAAGGACAGTCCTGCGGACATGGAGCCCTGTCTCGGGACCCAGGCAGCACAGCCCTGTGGGCGGTGGCGGGCGCTTCTTCATCCAGGTGAGGAAAGGCAGACTGTTACGGTGGCCTCCCGTCCACCTGGCTGAACTCGAACCAACCGAATCCCCAATCTGGAGGCACCTGTAGAATCTTCCGGCCCGTGGCACACCTGGGGATGCAGAGAGGTGGGGGGCCAGGTCCTGGCTGTTGGAGTAGCCCCCCTGTCTAAAAGCGCCCTCTGCCCCCCGCACGAGCCGCCACCGTCTTCCTCACTGATGCGCCTGGCTTCCCCCGCTCCACCTTTGGCCCTCTTCCCTCTCACCTGAGCACTCCCTGACCCTGTCGTGGGCCCCGGTGACACAGGCCTCAGGCCCCAGCCCTCACTCATCACCCTCCCCTCCTCTCCCCTCCTTGTTCCCCCGACTCAGGCCACTGGGGGCCCCTCCTCTGTCCAACCCAAGAGGCCCCAGCTCTGGACAGGCCGCCTTGCCCTGGAGCTCTGCGCCCCTCGGGGCAGCCCCAGCATTGTTTTACTCGCCACCGTGTCCCTAAGGTTGAGTTCAGGGCCAGGATGAAATAAGAGTGAACATTTATTAAACGATGACTTAATGAAGGTATGAGCCCAGGTGACGCTCCCTCCGCAGGTCCTCGGCACCTTCTCACTGAGGCTCCGAGAGAACGGAACTCGTCCAGGTGGCACACTATTAAGTGGGACCCTGGGATTTGGGTCCCAGCACCTGCCACCAGGGCACACGGGCCTGTTTCCGCTGCGTGGAAACAGCCTCCAGCCGCCCTTTCTCCCACGTCTCCATCTTCCAGCCATCTCCCGCCAGTCCCCCATCCGCTGCCCGCTGGCCTCCATCCTGATCGCCCTTCGCGCCCCTCTGTCCCCTGCCCACCGCCCCATTCCCAGCAGCCTCCCAACCTCCAGTGCCCCAAGCCTCCGATCAGGCTTTGTCACGCCCCCCAGCCTGGATCTGGGCTATGCCCTCGGCCAGGTGGGCGCTTTCTCTCTCTTGTCGGCCTGGTCACCTGCACCTCCGTGAGGTTTCCCTGATCCGCTCTCCCTGTGCTGGGCTGCCCCCACCCTTCCCGCTCCTCGGCCCCTGGTGGGCTCCCAGTCTCCTTAGCGCCCCCCTGCAGCAGCCCAGACCAGGAGCCCAGGGGGTGTTATTGGCCTGCTACCCCCAGGGGCCCTGCTGTCTGCAGTGGGAGGAGCCAGGCCACTTAGGGGCACACAGTGGCATGTGCCCTGGGGGACGCAACTGATTTTAACAGCAGCCTCAGGAAAAAAGACACATCTGTCCCTTTTCCCTCTCCTTGGGAGGGATGTGTGTGTGCGCACACGCGAGTATAAGCACACGTGATTCAGAGCACAGATGTCGGAAAGCCGTGACTCACGCGTCACCTCGCCGCATTCGCCGCAGCCCCACATGCTGACTCTGGGCACCCAGGGCCCAATGCTTGCTCAGACACCCAAACTCCTGGCTCTGCCCTGCCCTGCCCACCCAGTGCCCAGGAAGGTCTCAGGGAACTGGGGCCCACCTTGGGAGGCAGCTGAGCAGAAAATGGGCAGCCAGCAAGAGCCTGGCCACCAGCTCACTGGGCACCCTTGGGCCAGTGAGTGATGGCTGTGGCCCTCAGCCACCTCACGTGTCAGCTGGGGAGGAGGCCAGAGCAGGCAGTGAGAGCACCACGCACACTGTAGGCGCCCTGGGCCTGCGTGTCCACTCCTGTCCAGGGACAAGCTGACCCACCCAGCCCAGACCAGCTGACAGGCCAGACAAATAAGGGCTTTTGACCCTCCAACAGACTGCCCCTGGACCCACCTTGGAGTCTGCGGCCCTTGTGGGGGGATAAAGCCTTTGGAAACTCTCCCCTGTTCCCCCGCCATCCTTTTCCCTTCCAAGGCAGGATCTGGCCTCTTGAAATTCTGCACACTAATAAAATTGTAGCTAATTTACATCTGAGATGGGGAGTGAGTGGCAGCGGTTGTCATGGAGACCATCTCCAGAGCCCAGGCTGCCTCCGCCTCTCTGTGCAGCCAAGAGATCAAGAGATTCTCGCTCCAGTTCTGCAGCTGGGGCCAGTCCTCTTGCCTCCTGGGCACCCTGCCCTCCTCCCGCACTGGGCAGGCTGGGAGCAGACACCCTTGACAGCCTGTGGACTGTTTTCCTGGGCTAGGGACGATGGTGAGCCTCGCCCTGCTTCCCTCGCCCTGCGGGGCCCTCTGGCTTTCCTCACATCCGATGTCGCACATCCCCAGGGGCACCAGGTGCTTCCCCTGTGCACGTCAACAACAGCACTCAGAGCGGGGACAGTTTCCAGGGACAGGGCAGAGCAGCAGAGCCCTGAGCTGCCCATAAGCCCGTCCTCCTGGGGTCCACCCTGGGACAGGTCCCGCCCTGGACTCCTAAGGGTCCCAAGCTGCTGAGGCACACTCCCTGCTCTCACAAGCTTGCCTGCCAGCAACAGAGAAGTCAAAATGACTGAGCCATCCTTGACGCCATGCGCTGGGCTAAGCCTTCCCATGCTGGATCTCATTTAGACGTCAAGGCCACTCCCTACAGAGAGTACGATTTTAATCCCTTTTTTGTCAGTAATCAGAGAGGTGGGTGGACAATGCTCAAGTTCAGACCCCTCCATGGGCCAGAGGCAGAGCCAAGTCTCCTGATTCTAATGCCATCGTAGCAAAGATGATCAGCTGTCTCCAGGAAAGCAACTGAACAGAACAGTTATAGCAAAGCAGGGTACAGGGAAGGGGATTTCAGAAATCAAGGAATTTAAGTGGGGTTCTGAGGGATGAATAGGAGTTCCCCGAGGGGACGAGTGAGAGAAGAGCATCCCAGGCAGAGGGAACATGTACACAAGCAGGGAGGCCACAGGCTGCCCAGAGCATCCAAGGTGGAGCAGGTGGAGCAGGGATGGGGCCAGCCGGGCCCTGAGTGTCTTTGCTCACCAAGTTAGGGCCCCTGGAGCTTATCCTGCAGATGAGGGAATAAAGCACCGAGCCCTAAGCAAGCCCGCCCCGGCATCTCTGGGGCCCGGGGTAAGTGTGCAAATGCAAGTCCAGGCACCAGGTGTCTAGGTATCTACAAGTGAGTGATCCGCTCCGACTGGGAAACTGCTCACGGAAAACCAGCTCTAGCTGCCTTCCCGGACCAACACACCTGCACCACACTCTGGAAGGCCAGGTTCACGTTTATGTCCTCCTGTGCTCAGAGTTGTGGGCCAGGCTGTGTGGATGCCAGTAGAACCGGACCCTGGGCCTCCAACCACAGCCCTGAAAGGGGCCTTGTGAAATGCAGGTTCCCGGGCCCCACTCCAGACCCAGGAAATCCTATTTCTGCTGTGGCTTCATGTTAATGGGTCCCCAGTGAGAACAGTGTGTGAAAAGCTGCAGAAGCCCCGGCTGAAGGTAGTGGACCTTCTGATCTGTGTTCTGGAAAGGTGCCTCCAGTTATTGGGCAAGGGAGGAGGGACAGGAGGAGCAGGGAGGCCTGGCAGGTGCAGCGTCCAGGTGGGAGATGCCGGAGGCTGGGGCCAGGGCAGGGACAGGACAGGGGCAGGGACGGTCGCCAGCAGAGGCTGTGTGTGAGAGCCAGCGCCTGGAACGGACAGCGGCTGGGGCTGAGGAGATTTGGAGGTGAGCATGGATCCCCAGTGGTTCCTTTGGGACCGTAAAATCTAATCGGGCGCCGGGCGGCCTGGGCAGACTTCATTACGTGAAGGCTTGCTCCCCTCTGCCTGACCCCGGCCTCCCTGGGGCCCTTCACTGTCACGCGGAGGGTCAACTCAAGGCTAGGAGAGGGGGGAAGGATGGGAAGCTGGTCCCTCTTTCCTACCCTCCCCCACCCCGAGGAGCTTTTAGCCCTGCATTGGAGCAGGCTATAGTGAGCTGCAAGTCAGCCACCAGCAGCGCAGGTGGGCCCATCCCAGGCGTGTTTGGGGGTGTGAGTAGGGCAGGCAGGAGGGAGGCTTCCTGCGACACGGGACTTTGCTTCCACGCGAGAGCAGTGGGCCCTCTCACTTTCCATACCTGGCTCCAGCGCTCTTTCCATACCCGAAAGCTGCTTGGGAGTGGAAAGGACAGCCACGGCAACACCAGCAGCAGCCCTTCCCACGGGCTGAGTGTTCCTGACATGCCAGGCACCGAGTCACACAGCAAGAAAGTGGCAGAGATGGGCCTGTTGGACCCCAAGCCACGGACCGGAAGCCAGTCTTCTCCGCGCCAAGCAGAGCGGGTGAGAAGACTCAGCTCCTGTCCTCAGAGGGCTCAGAATCGGTTTGGGGCTCAGACCGCTCTGGATGCACCTCTGGGAGCATCTAGGAGGATCTAGGAGGTCCATGCATCTCTCGAAAGCTATGTTGCCAAGCAGCAGCTTTTCCGACCATATGGAGCCAGACTGAACTCCCCAGCAGCAGGAAGAGGGAGAGCTCGTGGGGGCTGCTGGGGAGGACGGCAGGACTGGAGCGGAACTCGAGCTGAGCGCTGACACGGTGGCCGTGGGGACACATGAGAAGGAGTGGAGAGGGCGTGTCAAGTGGGGTTACAGTCTGGGCAGAGCTGTGGAGTGGGGGTGCAGGAGGGACGATGACAAGGTCGATGGCTGGAACAGCTGGTCACAGGAGGCGGGGATCCCGAATGCAGGCCAGGGATGGACATGGGTCAGCCCGGGCTGGCTGTGCACCCTCACGCTTATGTACTATTGGGGAGATTGATTGGGAGCACGGAGGTGCCCACCCTCACGGGCCTGGGACGGCTCCCCATTTCTCCCAAGAACGAGAGCCATGCACTGGGAGGTGTGGTCACGAGGGAGACCGAGCTGAGGCTCGAGAGAGAGAGTCCTGGGGGAAAAACTCCCACGCCCCACACCCACCCCAACCGGGGGCACATAACCAGGTGGCGCCAATGTAGATCCGGCCGCTAGCTTGGCCCCACTGTCCCTTGCCTGCCTCTAGCAGAGTTGGACACCCCAGGCTTAAACCCTACTCCCCTAGTTACTGTATGACCTTAAGCAAGTTTCTTAGTCTCTCCAAGCTCAATGTCCTTGCCCACAGATTGGGCACGGACACACCAACCTCGAAAACTTTATTGATCTGTTTCAGGATTCAGCGAGGTGGTTCAGACAAAGCGTCCAGTGGAGTGCTCGGTGCAGAGTTCACGTTCTGTAATTGTTGGTTCTCTCACTCCTTCCTCAGACTCTGGACAGGTCAGGGTGGCCATGGCGGGTCCTCGCTTGCTTGCCCATCCACGGTGTTTCCATAACTCTCACCGCTTCTACGCCACCTGACAGTGGAGCCAGGCGGAGGGTCTCCTAGGACACAGATGTGGTTGCCGGTGCCTCTCATTTTACATTTAAATCTGTGACCCATTGTGTCAATGTTTTGCATAAAATACAAGCTTCATTGTTTTAACAAAACGAGTGTCTGAATGTTCTAACACAATTTTTTGAAAAAAGTATCCTTAATCCATTGACTAGTACACGATTTTGACTACCCCCTCTTTTCTAGACTTACTAGCTGATCCTCCTTGCTTTCCATTTATTCAATAAATACTGAGGGACAATTAGACATTCACATTGCAGACAGAGAGAGAGAGAGAAAATCGTACCCCTTACCTCACACCATATACAAAAAAAAATCCAAAAACTCACTATAGATCATAGACCTACAGGTAAGATCCCTAACATAAAACTTTTAGAAACCAGAAGAAAATCTTTGGGACTTGGGGTTAGGCAAAGAGTTCTTAGACATGACGGTTAGGCTCAATCCATAAAAGGAAAAATTGACAAATCTGGCTTCACGAAATTAAAAATTTTGCTCTGGGAATGAAATTGTTCTGGGAATGAAAATACCAGCCACAGATTGCAAGAAAATATTTGCAAATCTGACAAAGGGCTTTTATCTGAAATGTATAACAAAATATCAAAACTCAACAGTTAAACAAAATCCAATTTAAAAGTGGGCAAAAGAATTGTAGACACTCCATCAGAGAAGACAAATAAATAGCTGTCAATTTAACAAATCGACAGATGAGTGACAGATAAGAGCATGAAAAGAAGCTCAACAGAATTAGCCATCAAGACATGAAAATCAAAACTGCAGTGAGCTACCTCTCCATGCCCCTAAGGATGGCTAAAATAAAAATACTGATAACACCAAGTGCCGACAGTCACGCAGGGCAACTGGATCTCCTCCCGTCACCGCAGATGAGAACCAGGAAGGGCACAGTACACTCAAGTTTGACAGGGTTTTTTTTTTGTTTTTTTTTTTTTAATTTTTTTAATTTATCTTTAGAGGGGATGGGAAGGAGAGAGGGAGAGAGGGAGAGAAACATGTATGTATGGTTGCCTCTCATGCGTCCCCTGCCGGGAACTGGCCCACAACCCAGACATGTGCCCTGACTGGGAATCAAGCCGAGATCCCTTGGTTCACAGGCCCGCGCTCAATCCACTGAGTGACTCTAGCCAGGGCTGACAGGTTCTTAAAAAGCTCCCCCTGCCCTTGTCGTATGAGGCAACCATTCTACTCCTGGGCGTTTATCTCAGAAAAACGAAAACTTAGGCCCATGCAAAGCCATGTGTGTTCATAGATGCAGAAGCACGAACATTCACAGCAGCTTTATCTATCACAGCGGCTGAGTGGACACATGGATGGGTCCATCCACCCCACGGACTGCTACCCAACGATGAAAAGGAACAGACTATGGATACACAATCAGCTTGGATGCTGAGTGACAAAGGCCATTCTCAGGTGCTCCCACGCTGTGTGGCTCCATTTGTTAACAGGCGGAATGGCAGTCAGGGGAACAGATCGGTGGCTGTCGAGTTGGGAGTGAGGGGAGGAAGCGACTGCAGAGGGACAGGATGAGGGTCCTGGAGGTGGTATAACTGCTCTGCATCTTGCTTGTGGCGGCGGCTACACAAACTTAGACCTATGATGAAGTTCACAGAACTGGACCCCAAGAAGAAGCCAATAAAAATGCAATTTTACAAAAAGATTACGCAGGGCCTCAGGTTCTCAGACAGCCTCTTCCTGCAATCTGCACAGGCCAGAGCTCTCCCCTTTCCCGCCTTTGAAGATCAGAAAAGGGCACCCCCCTCCATGTGGCTGCAGCCCGTGCCAAAGCTGCAGCTCCACCGGGCCCCTGAGCAGCACCTTTGTGCAGTGAAAACCCTACACAGATGTCTGCAAGGGCACTAGAACCCCCTTCTGAGCCTCGGTCCCCCCCCCCCAGGATGGAGCTTTGACAAGCCGCGCCGAGGGAGTGGAGGCGAGGGGGGGGCTGTGCATTAGCCCCGACTGGCCAGGCTGGGGCCTCCTACTAATGGCTGTGAATGCACTTAGTGCTGAGGCTGCAGGCCGGGGCTTTCGGGGCCTGGTGCTTAATGGCTCGCCTGCCAGGGAGAAAGAAGGATGGCTGGTTAGCCAGACACGTAGCCAGACTCCGCCGGAAGGAGGGGGTGGGGTCCTCGCCCCAGGCTGGGAACCTCCCTCAGCCATGTGCGGTGGGGGGTGAGCAGGTGCAGCGGAAGGACCTTGGGGGAGAGATGGCCTTGACCCAGCTTGGTCCCAGGCTGGGCCTGTCCCACACCACGCCTTCTTTGCTCATGGGCAGTGGAGTGTCACTCCTCTGGTGAGTGGGGTGCGGGTGGGCCCAGCCACACCTGCTCTGTCCCAGGAGGCTGAGGATGATGATCCGGACCCCAGCTATTACTTCCCAGCACCCGTGGGTGCCAGGCACTGTGCTAAGGGGTCTACCAAAGTGGCAATAATGACAATCATGTGAACAACAAGTCATGTTTACTGAGCACATACAGTGGCGGGGCCTTAACCCTTTTCCTAAGCCCGCAGGCTCGTCTGTTGCTGCCTTCATTTCATAGTGAGTAAACTGTCTGCAAAGTGAGGGCTTCAGAAGAGGTAAAAGGCCACTTTGCTTTCTCATACTAAAAAAAAAAAAAAAGACACCAAAAAACCTCTTATGGGCCTTTCTTCAAGATTGGCTCAGGCCCCATCTCATCTAGGAAGTCTTCACGGACGCCCATCCAGGCTAAGTCAGAACACCTCTGGGAAACGGGATTCCTCACTCTTCCTTGGGGAGGATTGTCGTCCTCCTTCAAGAAAGAGTTTGCCTTCCCTGGTGGTGCAGTGTGAGGCTAACATCTGCGACCCCAACAGCCCACTACTACCCGCCCTGGTCCCAGGTGATGCCAGGAGGAGGGCAGGGGGAAGTCAGGCCAGAGCCCCAACAACATTATTTGACCTCTGGATCAAACCAGGCCTGAAACCTGCAACCACTTCTGCATTGCTCTATTACAGGAGCCCACAATTCCTCTTTTGATTGGATTTCCTGGCTGTTGTAACTGAAAGCATTCAGACAAATAGAGGAATCCACTAAATGTGGACAGTAGCTATTTCTAGGGTGCAGATAAGGAGGGAACTTTCATCCTCGATGTGCGTGTGTTACATTGTTTGCAGTTTTAGAATGAGCATGCAATAAAATCAGAGCTAATGTTTCCATCTTCAGCAAACAAGCTGGCTCTGAGCTTGTGGCTTGAAGAACTGGGAGGAGGGAGGTGGCTGTGGGGATAATAAAGGAGGAGTGAGCTGCGGGAAAGATGGCAGCTTTGACCCGCAACATGGCCCATCTCTACGGGGCTCCCGTGTGGGGATGTTCAGGCGCTGATGCTCAAGGGGGAGAAACTGCAGAGAAGGCGAGTCAAGGTGAGGGACAGGTGGCAGGGCTGAGGAAGGTCACGTGCCACAGCCCACAGCCAAGGCTTCACTCATCAGCAAAATACAGACACTTCCTCCCCCACCATCCTCCCTTCGGGAGCTGTCAGAGAGCCTCCAGTACCCCCACGGTTGAAACTGATGACTAAGGCCTCTGTGAGTGGCAGAACCCATCAGGCCACACATTTCTTGGAAGTGGCCTTGCAGCCACCTCCCATTAACACAGGTAGCAGGGACCCCTCTGATCCAGATGACAAATTGATTCCTCAAGCCGGAGTCCATCTCCCAGGACGGGTGTAAGTTACAGGAGCCACATGCTTTTGTCTGAAGCTCTTCACTGCTGAGACTGACATCCCACCCACAATTGGCTTCTTCCTCCAGGGGCCCTGGGATGCCGCCCGGGCAGCCTCTGCCCCCAGGTCACAGAGAAGGAAGTCCAGGCACAGAGAGGCCAAGCTACCTGCCAACAATCACACAGTGAGGCAGCATTTGCCAGAATTCATACCCAGTTCTCCTGCCTCCAGACCTGGTCCCCTTCCTATTGCCTCCTGCTGGTCCTTACAGCAGGGATGGGACCAGGGAATTGTCTGGGGTGATGGTCAGCCAAAGAGGCCCGAGAAGAGCAGAAACTGGGGACATGGCAGGTGAAGAGGCTCCTTGAAGGAGTGGGCTGGGGGACCCTGGAACGGACGATTCTGCACAACCCCCACAGCTGCGTGGGGCCCACCGTGGGCCGTGCCCGGTCCTGTGCTCTGTGTCCGTCATCACCTTGAATCCTCAAAATCCTCTTATGAGCCCATTTACAGGCAAGAAATGAAGGCTCAGAAAAGTTAGGTAATTTGCCCAAAGTCACACAGCCAGTGAAGAATGGAGGTCTCTGGCCCACCGGAGCCCAAAGTCAGTGCCAAGGCCCCACAGCAGCACCGGAAACGGCGTGCATTAAAGGAGCGGTCCCGAGGTCAGCAGGCTGGGACCAGAGGGCAAGCAGAAGAGGTCCATCTCAGCCCCGTCCAAATCCTGCTTTCTCAAGCAAAAGGCTCTGGCCTTTACAGGATATGGTTTCCTGCTCAGTGGAGCGAGGCTCCATCCATCCTGGCCTCGGTTTCCTGTTTGGGGGAGGGGCCCCTGGAGTCTGGAGAAGTAGCAGCAGCTTCCGGGGAGTGTTTGTTTGTTTGTTTGTTTGTTTAGACCCAGAAAGTGAGAGAAGGCGGTGAGGACAGAAGGCAGATGCCTGCCTCTGGACAGAGCAATGAGAACAGGCCTTTTCTCCCAGCTGCTCCGCCGAGACCCACCTCCTTGCACAAGGCAGGCTGAGTGGAACTGGGGCTGAAGGAACCGCAGGGCTGGACCAACCTGCTCCGAGCGCGCTTCTCACGCTCCTGCCGGGCGGCTGGGCCACGTCGCGCCTGACGCCAGGCCGCCTGGGCGGGCGAGCCTGAGCGCCCTCCCTGCGCAAGTCCGGCCACGATCGCTGGCTAAATGCCGGCGCGCACACACGCGCGCTCCTACGGAGCCGGCAGAGGAACCGATAGGAACCAAGAAGTGAAAGTGAGCAACCTCTAGTGAAAGAAAGAGACATGCACAGACAGCTCGGGAATTTACGCCGGTGGAGGTCAGCTGGGCACGTCCGGAGCGCACAGGCGGCGCGGTACCCGCAGCTGGGTGCATGCTCAGCAGTCCCCACGGAGGAAACGCCACAGGTGCCGGCACTGGGCTGCGACAAGGCTGCCCCCTTCCCTGGTTCCTTCTCATCTTTCGCCTCACCACACCCCTCAGGCGCAGCGCAGGACCTTCAGTGCGCGCTCTGGACGCACACCGGACGGAATCCTGCCCCTGGCGCCCGGCCAGGTCGTGTTGCCAGCCCTGGGCTTTAACCTAGCTCTCAGGCCCCGTAGCGTCTGAGAACGTTTGTGCCCTTTCCTCCCCACCGGTCTGCACAAACTGCCCCTTTCCAGCGACTTCCAGGAACGCCAGTCCCTCAGGGGTAGTTGCTCAGCGGCCTTAGCAAGAACCCAGCTAGAGAAAGAACCTTCAAGTAACACCCCTGGCAGGCCGGGGACCACTGGGCTGATAGGAACAGTTCCCAGGCAGCAGGCAGCTGCGGTCGGGCCTCAGAAGCCCCCACCCCCACCCTCTCCTTCCAGAACCAGCTTTTCCAGCTCCCCAGCGGCAGCGTAGTCAGGTTTCTGGCGGGTGTAGATTGTTTTCTACCCTTGGGGCTGGGGTGGGAAGTGTGAGGACAGGGAAGCTGGTTGCCAGCACAGCACCGTACTCTGCTATCGCAGCCCCTCCTCCCGAGGTGCCCCAGGGACTCCCACGGCTCAAATAACCACAGAAACCAGCCCCACCTAACAAAAAAGGCACAGACATGCGCCCATCAAATCCAGCCTTTGGACAGATATCTGGTGGAAGCCAGGCAAGGGCCAGCGGGTGCCCTTGGTGGGTGGTAAACAGCACCAGTGGGTCTCAAGAGACAGAGAAGCGTGTGGCTTCTTCCCAGTGGTGAGCCAATTGGTGGGAGAGTCGGAAGACCTGTCCCAGACCTTGTCTCAGCTGGGTGAGGTCCTGGACGCTGACTGGCAGGCAGGGTGTCCCTGACTAAGCTAGGATGCAGGAAAAAAACATCTTGTCCCAGCCCACTCAGAGCTCGTAGCCTAGTGGGAGAGAGGTGAACAATCAAAATACAGTGGGTAAAAGCTCGGGAAGAAGCCCGAGCTAGGGAGGCCTCCCAGAGGAGGTGATGTGGGGCCTGAGGAAGGGCGCCCGCCAAAGTCAGGGATGTGGGAGAGCAGGGTGGGCTCCAGGGGCCGCAGGCCCCAGAGGCCGCACGTATCCAGGCCCAGGGGAAAGGCAGAGAAGCCATTAAAATGAAGGTGAAGTCCCTCGGAGACTTGGGCTGCCTTCCCCTCTAATGCTGGAGAAACGGGCTCAGAGAGGTGGAGCGAGCCATGCAAGGTCACCCAGCTGGCCAGGGCTGGGGCTGGGCCGGGGTGCATACAGTGACTGCTAAATAAGCAGAGCTGTGAGGGCTGGAGTCAGGGACCTGGGTCTGTGCCCACTGCCCCTCCCTCCCAGCCTTCCTGCAGCTCTTTACTGGGCACCTTCTTCGTGGCGATTAAGACACAAACTAGCTCAGTAGACAGAAGTGCCGGGCTAATGTTAGCTGTCGCTAAGTGGTGTGATTGTGAGTGACCGAGGTCACCAACGGAGCACAGTTGTCAAGGGCCTCTCTGAGAAAGGGGCCTCTGAGCTGAAGGACAAGCAGGGGCCAGCCATGAGACAGATGATCTGGGGGTAGAGGAGCCAGGCGGAGGGAATGGCCTGTGCAAAGGTCCTGGGACAGGAATGTGTCTGGTGTGTGAGAACAGAAAGACAGCTCGTGGGGCTGGAGCCAGTGCAGGGGCAGGGCAGGGAGCAGCATGCAGACCATGAGAGGAGTGTGGTTTGATTCTAAGTGCCTACCTCATGTGTGATGGGTGTGGAGAGGGCGGGGGCTGCTGTGGCAGAGCCCATGTCCTGACCACAGCGGGCTGGAGAAGCAAACCGGGCAAACACCTCTTCACACGGCTCCGCCTCCGCCGACCCCTCTGCTGCAGCATTTTCTCAGGGCGCCAGGGCCAGGGGGAGGGATACAGCTGTCCGCCACGGTGGGTGCTGCTTTGGCTTGCCCTCCCAGGGGCTCCTAAACCTCTCATGTATCCTCTGGATCACCCTGCTTTGCTGCCACCAGCAGAGCATCCTCACCATCCTCTCAGTTGGAAACACCCTGGTGGGTAACGTTTTTTCGTGCCCTTGCTCCATGCCAAGTATTGGGCTCACCCTTTAAGTGTGGCTGCAAGCTCAGTGCCCATTTCACAGGTGAGGATGCCAAGCTGGGCAGAGGTACCTGGCCAGGATGCATGCGTGATGTGCCCTCCAGTCAGATTCGAGCTCCCAGCAATGCCCAGATGGCTGGAATGTCAGAGCTGAAGCCCAGATGGAGCTAAAGTGCTTGCTGGGGGCAGCGGAATGGGGGCCTGGATTGGAGCAGGTCAAAGCAAAGAGCTTTCAGGGGGAGAAAGCAACCGGGAGAGAAAAATATTCTGAGTCCTCCAACTGTGAGCAAGAAGCAGTGTGCAGAGTTGGCACAGGTGTGCACATACATGCATGCACATGCAGGTAAAA
The DNA here is from genome assembly GCA_004027475.1 of Anoura caudifer. Taxonomy (NCBI): domain Eukaryota; kingdom Metazoa; phylum Chordata; class Mammalia; order Chiroptera; family Phyllostomidae; genus Anoura; species Anoura caudifer. The sequence goes on from PVKU01000109.1 coordinate 206,440, forward strand.
CACACATGCACACATTGGCAAAATGTGTGCACACACGCAGCACCCAGATCCCTGCATATGCATGCATGACACACACATATAAGCACCATGTGCATTGTGCACACGTGCACAAGACCATGCACACACGTACCCGCATGTGCCACACCCACACAAGTGCACACACACATAAGCACACCTCCGTGCACATGCACTTGAATGTGCAAATGCAATGCATGCTCGCAGAAGCTCAAAACAGACCATCTGCACATTTCTCTCCTTGGCAATTGTCATGGTTCATTCATTCATGCAACAAACATATGCCGAGCCAGTTCCGGTGCCTGGCCGGGGGTGGGCGTGGCACAGTCAGCCAGGAGGACCCGCCATCCTAGCCTGACTTTCTGGGAGCGCACAGTCCAAGCTGAGAGAAGACAGACGGTAAACAGTGGGCTGACCTCTGTACGGGACATTTGTCACCGGGGCCCTGGAAGAGAAGCACAGGGAGCCGTGGGGGGTCTGGAGAGCCCCCCCTGTGGCCTTTCCTAGAGGAGGTGTGCTTCTATGAGTGAGGGGACCAGGAATTGATCAAATGACAAGCCCGGCCAGGAAGGAAGAGGCTAATGTGGTGGGTGGCAGAGGCCCAGACAGGCCGGGAGGGCATGGGTGCGGGGCTGGGGGGTTTGCTGACCCCGACCGCCCAGTCTCTGGCTCAGCAGTGCCCACCTACTGACTCCCCTTTCCCACATGAGCTCCCAAGGGCGGGGTCTCCTCTCTGTGCCCCCACTCCCAGCACCCAGCACGGGGGAGCATCTAGTCCCTTAAACAGGGTTCTTGGTCTGTAGTTGGGGAAGGAGAACCTGGGAGGGGCCACAGCAATGTCCTCTGTCTCCCCTGCCCCTCCCCCACACCCTTATTCCCTCATCACCTCGCTCCCTCTCCCTCCTCCCTCTCCTCCTGCCCCTCTCTTTTGTTTACACACAGCCCTCAGTTTCCCTGTGTAGACAATAGGTGAGTGTGGGCACCTTCCTCCCAGGGTTGAGAGGTGAGGTCTTGGGAGACTGCTTCACTGCGGGGGGGGGGGGGGGGGGGTTCTGGCTGCTCCCCATTCCTCTAGGCAAAGATGGGGGTGGTGGTGAGGAGTCTTGGGCCCAGCATGTGGCAAAGACACCCCCCACCCTGCACCCTCTTGAGCCTCATACCACAGACCACACAGACCACATAGGGCCACCACGGGCAGCCCAGCGGACCTCCCTCCCGCTTAAGTCCTGGGTGGGACGGTGACAGGCAGGGCGCCCCGAGGACTCCCCCCAACCCTGGCTGCAGGGCTCTCTCTGCTCATTGATCCAAAGATGCTCTTTCCTTTTCCTCGGGTGCTTCTCTGAAGGATGGAGAAATCGATGCACACAGCACAGCACAGCCCAGCGGGTGCAGGGGAGGTGTGGGCGGCGCTGGGGAGCAGACAAGGGCAGGGCAGTCAGGGCCTGGGGTGGCAAGTCCCATCTCCCAGGGCAAACTTGGAGGCCGAAGGGCACGGTCACAGGTGAGTGGTGGCGTTTTTGTTTTTTCGTATTTTGTTCTGATTCCAAAAGCTGTGTATGTTCGGTGTAGGAAGCGAAAACCACCGAACCCACGCCCGGAGGTAACCTCCCTGGCTAACCTGCACAGTCGAGCCTTCCAGCCTTTTTGCTTTGCACACTGAGTGCACTTTTTACTTTTGCAAAATTAGGACGTGCTTGGCTGCTTTAGTCATTGAACACTCTGCCACCAACATTCTTCTGTCCTCACCTGAGCGGCGTCACCGTCCCTGAGTTGGGTGGTGGACCTGACCTCCCTCTCCTCTGTGCACTGGGGCCGCTGACGCCTGCCCGCCTGACGGCCCGTGGTAAGGATTAACTGAGGAAAGAGGCGGAGCGTGCTCATTCCAGGCGGAACACATCGAAGCACAGCCTTGATGAGGGGCGGTATCATTTTTTATCGTTGTCTTTAAACAGGTGAGCTGTCAGCATTTGGCCAGCCCTCGATTACTGGACATTGAGGGTGCTCCTTCGGTTTCCCTTCAAGAAGAAGGCTTCCGTGAGTGTGGTGGCCAAGAGATCTTTAGCAAGTCCTCCACCGTTAATGCCGAGTAATTTCTATGCAGTGAGTCACGCCCGTTAGGAAGTGTGCGCGTTTTCTGGGTGTTGCCAACCCGTGATGAGACCGTGTGAGTTTCCTAGGGCTGCTGGAGCACATTGCTAAAACCTGGTGGCTTACAATTACAGAAATTTATTCTCTCTCAGTTCCGGAGGGTAGAAATCCAGAACCAAGGTGTCACAGAGCCGCACGTCCTCTGAAGACTCCAGGGGAGGGTCCTTCCCCCGGCTCCTGTCGGCACCCCCACTCCTTGATGCGTGGTCCCATCACTCCAGTCCCTGCCTCCGTGGTTGCACCGCCTCCTCCTCTGTCTGTCTTCTCCCCTCTGTGTCTCTTACAAGGACACTGTCATAAAACCCAGCCCAACCTCCTCATCTTAAGACCCTTAATCCTTGGATGATGTGGCTCAGTTGGCTGGAGTGTCATCCCATAAACTGAAAGATGGTGGGTTCAGCTCCGGGTCAGGGTACATACCTGGGTTGCAGGTTCGGTTCCCAGTTGGGTTTGGTCCGCAGTCGGGGTGTGTGCAGGAAGCAACCGATCAATATTTCTCTCACACATCCATGTGTCTCTCGATCTCTTTCTCCCTCCTTTCCCCTCTCTCTAGAATCAATAAAAGAAAATTTTAAAAATTATCTTTAAAAAAAAAAAGACCCTTACTTTAATTATATTGGCAAAGATGCTTTTCCCAAATAAGGTCGCATTCACGGGTTCTGGAGAGTGGGACATGGGCATATCTTCACGGGGCTGCCACTCACCCCACGGCTCACTCCCACGGGGGGGGGGAGGGTTTGTGCAGAACTCCTTTCCCCCTCCCCACAGAGGTTATTCCCATCTTTCTAAAGGCTAATGGCTAGCTCAACAGGGTAAAAGGATATCTTGCTTTAATGTACATTTCTCTTGCTATTAGTGGAGAGGAACCTATTTTCATAGGCTTGTTGATCACTCATATTTCTTATTTTGTAATTTCTTATTTCATATGCTTGTTGGTCATTTGTGTTTCTTATTTTCTTGCTGATTCTTGCCTTTTGCCCAGTTCCCTATTAGACATTGTCTTCTGGATGCACAGAAGCTCTTTGTAGATTAAGGATGTTGAGCCTTTATTATATCTTGTAAATATCTTCTTAATTGGTCACTTGCTTTTTAGGGTTTTTTTTTTTTCGTATTTCTTCAGCGTACATAACTTTTAAACTTTTTTGCAGTCAAAGCCTCCAGAGGCTTTTCTAATCAGCTGAATAATTAAACAGGCTTTTCCCACTCACATTATTCTCACCGAGCACTTTTACAGTTCCACTTTCACATGTAAGTTTTGGCTCTGCCCGCAATTTATTTGAGTTACGGTGTATGTTAAGGCTGATTGCCTCCTCCCCAATTATCAAACAGTTGTCTTAATATCATTGAATAAGTAGCCCATATTTTCCCTACTGATTTTAAATGACTCCTTTGCAATAGATTCAATTTGGCCCCAGGAACCCGGCAGACTGAGCTCATGGGGACACCCCTCCCACTCCTCCTGCTGGGGAGGACCAACAAAATTTAAGAACAACAAAAATAATTATTCTTAAAGGAAAGCATGGGGCACTCCCAGGTGCTGGAAGTTGGGAGGAGAGAACCAGAGCCAGAAGTTCCTCCCTAACGGAGGACTCGACAAGAAGGCAGGGTCCTCAGTGAAGAAGCACTTACAGCTCAAAACAGAAACCACGGATTGAAATGATCTCCCGCAAGAAGGAAGTTTGGCCGCCAAGAAACTGAGCCAATAGCACAGTCTGAAAGAGACTATAAAACAAGTGTGCTTTAAATTATTAGAAGAAAAAGAAAAGAAACCGTAAGAAAATAAAAAGACACCATGAGCCCTGGCTGGTGTGGCTCAGTGGATTGGGTGTCAGCCTGCAAACCAAAAGGTCGCTGGTTTGATTCCCCGTCAGGGCACATGCTTGGGTTGCGGGCCAAGACCCCAGCTCGGGGCATGCAAGAGGCAGCTGATTGATATATTTCTCTTGCACATCAATGTTTCTCTCCCTCCCTTCCCCTCTCTCTAAAAGTAAATAAATAACACCTTTAAAAAAAGAAGATATCATCAAAAGAGAAAAGACAGATCTATAGGAAAATGAAGATCTTCTAAAAATGAAAAAATGCAGTCATTGAAATTAAAATTTCAATGGGCGGGTTGAAGAGCAGATTAGACACAAGTGAAGGAGTGTTCATGAGTTGAAAGAACTGAGGAAATTACCCAGAGGGCAGGCTACAAAGATGAAGAGATAGAAGGAAAGAAAAGAGAAATAAAATCAAGTGAGAACCTCCCATGTATGTCTTAGAGAAGAACTGGAGGAGGCTAGACCATGAAGAGAATGGAGGAGAGACCATCTTCAACTTGATCACATGAGAGAATATTCCAGAAGTAATGAAAGAATAATTTCTTAAAAGTATTCATAACAAAAGAACACCACTGCCGAGAATATCAGTCCTGAAGAAAGATAAGTAACACTGAATCTACACCTAATATATGCATACTAAACACAAAGAACATGGCTTAAAGCAAGCAGAACGAAAGAACAGATTACCTAACACGCATAATAAAAGTGTTCTTAGCACTTCACACCTCAGTTTTTAAGTCTTCAAAACAACACTCACGCCCTGGCTGGTGTGGCTCAGTGGATTGAGCGCTGGCCTGAGAACCAAAGAGTCAATGGTTCAATTCACAGTGAGGGCACATGCCTGGGTTGTGGGCCCCGTCTCTGGCAGGGGGTGTTCGAGAGGCAACCACACATCGATGTTTCTCTCACTCCCTTCCCCTCTCTAAAAATAAATAAATAAAATCTTTAAAAAAAAAACAACACTCATTATTATCTACGTTTTATTTTTTTATTTTTTAAATATGTTTATTGATTTCAGAGAGAGAGCAAAGAAGAGAGAGAAAAACATGGATGTAAGAGAGAAACATTGATTAGTTGCCTTACATACGCGCCCCGACCAGGGATCAAACCCACGACCTAGGTGTGTGCCCTGACTGGGAATTGAACCCACATACTTTTGGTGTGCAGGACTATGCTCCAACCAACCGAGCCACAGCGGCCAGGGCTATTGCTACATTTTAAAGAGGGAAAAATCAAAGCATAGAAAGTTATAAAAGATCGTTACGACTTCATGTCACTTAAGTAATTTTTGTTACAATAATGGCTCCTGAAAAATCACCTTCGCCTTGGTGATGGGACTTTACTGGCCCTCCCTTCAAGCGACACCCTTTCCATGAGGAAGAAGCTGAGTCCATTTCCCCACCCTCGACCCAGGGCTGGCCTGGAGACTTGCTCTGACTAACGCAACGCAGCAGATGCAATGGTGTGTGGCGGCCAAAGCCAGGCCTTAAGAAGCCTTGTAGCTTCCACTTTTGCTTACATCACTTCCGCCACGGGCAACAGAGTGCTTCTGCCTAGTAACGACCCTGCCTACCCCCCCCGGAGACCGCCACCCCATCCTGGAAGGAGGTCTGGCAAGACACTCAGAGGTCACCATCACCGATGGGGGCATCCTTCCATCGTTCGCTGTGGACTTGGGACCCTGAAGACCCTCCAAGTCTCCGTGAACAGTGCCTGGGCCGCGGCTGTCGGATGAGTTGAGGAGGAGGCTGGTGCGCAGACGTGAAGCCAGGCGTGCATTCGCGGGCCCTGCGGACTCACCGCGTCTCCACCACCGCCTGGCTGCGCCCTTCCCCTTTAACTCCACCCAGTCTCTGAATCCTTGGAAGGAATCTCCCCTTTTCCTGAGCTCGTTGGGGCAGATTTCTGTGTCTTGGGACGCGAAGGGTCTCAATCTGGATAATTTGCTGGTGCTTTATTGAGGATTTTTCTCCTCTGCCTAAGCAAGACTGGTGTGTGGTTTTGCCGCTGTCTGGCAACTCTTCGTTTGAGCCTGGTGCTACATTCTTGAGACAGCTGGGGAAGCTCTCCATCTTCCCTGGAACAGAATATTTGCGGAGCTTGAACACTTGCCGGGGGGAAGAGGCAGGACCCCATACTTCTCTAGCAAGTAGCGCGCCCCCCACCTTTGCTGTGCTCTGTAGGGGAAGCTTTTCCGGGTTCCTCCTACTTGAACTGGTTTGGGTTACGTGTGTTCTCCTAGAAAAATATCTGCCTATTCATATTTTCAAATTTATTATCATAAGACTTTACTTCATATAGGTTAAGTTTCAAAATATTTTTGTGCCTATTCTTGTGCATTCGTTTCTTTCTGCTTATTATCTTCGGATCTGCTCGAAGTTTACCTAATTTATGAGACTTTCCAAAAAACTAAGTCATAGATTTATTCCTACTGTTTTCTCTTCTCTAATTTTATGAAATTTCCTTTTTCATCTTTATTGACTTCCAACCTTTCTTATTTAAGAAACTCACAAAACTGAGCTATGAATTTTCCTCCTTGTAACATTTTAACCGCCTTCCTGTAAGTTTAGATGTGTGATATTTGCAGTGTTCTTGTTTTAATAGTTTGTCATGTAGGTTTTATTTAGAGTTATTTACCAAAGTGGTTTTTAATTTTCAGATAGTTGGCTTTTCATTTAAACGTTTGTTAATAATTTCTGGCTTAATTGCACTGTGGTTGGAGGATGAGACTTTATATCTGCTTTGGGGAAAAAACCGAATTTGTCTTTATGGCCTAATATGTGATCAATTTTTATAAATGTTTGATGGGTCCTGGCAAAGCGATGAGCACCTTTTGCTTGTAGGGCACGAAGTTCAGTTATGAAATCAACCTTTTCGATTAAATTGTTCTGATCCTGCACAACGTGGGGAGGGGGTCCCACTTAACTATGTCAAAGCAGGCCTTTGTGTTTGTCCTTCTACGCAGGTCTAAGTCACCCCGGGGTTGGGTCTAATGCCCTACAGGACATAAGAGATCGCGACAGTCGGGTGTTCATCCTGACTTGGAGTCTCTGTCAGCACAGACAACCTCCCGTCCCATCTCACGATTTCCCCCGGTGCCGCCGCCTCTGACACACGCATCACCGTTCCTTTCCTTTCCCTTGGACCTGCCTCTTAGAACTGCACAATCTTTTGTTTCAACTTCTTGTGTCCCTTGGTTTTAAGTTTATTTCTCTTGTAAGCACCATGTCGTTGGGTTTCCATCTTAGGGTTTGTTTTATCCCATGCAGGTGTCTGTGGAATTTCATTAGGAAAACGTCACGCATTCGCGTTCATCATCTTTTACTGTGGGCCTGATGACCGCACTTGGCTGAGAAAGCCGGGCTCAGCCTTTCCAGGTTTAGCCTCCTGGCGGCGGCTGCCTTTCCTCTTGTGGACTCCGAACTTTGCTTTGGTCCTCTCCAGACTTCGGTTAGCGGATATTTCATTTCCGATTGCGCTAGAACGTATCTTGACGCGGAAAGAGTCTGACCTCCTGATTGGACCGGGACACAGGCCTCCGGAGCGCCACCTACCGGGGATCCCCGCCATGTGACCAAAGGTGGTTAGATCGTTACTCTTCCATTCTGCACTTCATCGTCTAAGAATAACTTTTGACATTTGTACTCAGTCTGAAAACAATATTTACAACCATTCTTTAGACTCGCTGGTTCTTACCTGGTTTCAGTGCTGATGCCCAGACCTTTTCGGCCACGGGGTTATCCTTGTTCTTGGGCGCCCAGCTGGTGGGAGCACACCTGTCAGGAATAAACGCCTCGGTGTTTGCCCCAGACTTTGCAAACGTGCGTCTCTCAGCACGTCGCACCCAGCGTGACACAATCGGAACCAGCCTGGGTTTGTGCTTTTACAAGTAAGTCACTCTCCTTCCCAGAGGTACGTATAACATTGTCACTGTTTGCAGCATCCACATTATTTTCCAGAACATTCCTCCATAGAAGGCTGTCCTTATTTTCCCCAGAATGCAGTGAGCCTTTCCAGTGCGTACATTCAGATCTTTTCGTTTCGTTTCAAGGCACAGGCAGGGTTCTGTTCCTTGTATTCTGACTTATCTCTCACGCCGACTTTTCTCCAGAACCCCATTACGGGTTTGCTGCCTCCGCATCCCCATCGCCTTCTCCCGGTTGGTTTCCACCTCTTGGTTTCCATCACACTTTTTAGAAAGTGTTTCAAGGTTTGCCACTCCGTCACTGACTTTATTTGCTGCATTACAATGCCTGCTTCTGTAGCCTTCAGTGGATTCTAATTCTGCTACAATGGTTTTTAATTCCCTTGCCATCCTTCCTCACCCCACCTGTAAGCTTTGTGAGGCTGCTGTCCCGCAACCGGGTGGCTTAAAATGGCAGAAGTGTCTTCTCTTGCAGCTCTGGAGGCCAGAAGCCTGCAGCCCAGGCGTGGGCAGGGTCGGCCCTCCCGGAAGCTCCGAGGGTGGATCTGCTCTGTGCCCCTCTCCTGGTTCTGGCTGCGGCCAGCGACCCTTCGCTTTCCTTGTTTGTAGCCACGCGCCTTTGCCTGTCTTCACGTGACGACCTGGTTTCTCCTCTTATGCACGCCTTTGCTGCTTCTTATGTGGACACTCATCATGGGACTTCGGCCCACCCAGTTAATCCAGGATGACCTCATCTTGAGATTCTTAGCCTAATATAGCTGCCAAAGCCCTTTTCCCAAATAAGGTCACGTTCTCAGGAGCTGACGGTTAGAACTTGGACCTACCTTTTGGGAGACCACAGTTCAACCCACTACACCATCCACGTCCCTTTTCATATTTGTATGCTGCATTTTCCCACCGGCTGGGCTGCCCTGTGCTCTCCTCGCCGGCTTTGCCCTTGGAGTGGCCACTCAGTTTCCTGCTGTCTTCCTCTGGCTCCCGGAAGCGAATGCTGTCAATAGCCCGCCCTTCTGCGTTTCAGCCCGCAAGCACAGAAACACCAACCCACGCCCCACGATTATCAGTAGACGGGACATGTCACTTGCCTTTGGTCCTGTTCTCTTTTTGCTTGTTTGATGCTAAGCTCCAGTCTCAGTGTCTGGTCTGGGCCACAGAACCAAGCGGGCTTTGCTCAACCCACTTCCCAGTTTCCAGCAGGCCCCTGCCAACTGCAGCTCGGCTGAGCGGAGGCCGCATTCGCTCCTGACCCCCGAGCTGGTTCTTGGACGTTTGGAACTGAAGATATTGGATAAGCAAAAGTCCCAGCATGCACTGCTACTGGGGAGTTCGCTGCTGCTGCCCCTACCTCCACATGAAAGCCCCCTGCCCTGCCCACTTTCTCTCGCTGACTGGGGACCTCACTCCAGTCAGGTCACGGACCAGCCTCTGCAGGAGAGCGAACGCTGTCCAGTTTTCAGACTGGCAGAGATTCCGGGTCTCCGAGTGGGGACAAATGGGCAGGACATTCCGAGCACCTTCCTGCCTCTGTCCCTGGTCTCTGGGTCCTGAGCTTTCTCCCCAGCACTGACCCCCACCATTCCCATCCGTGCGGCTCCTCGTGCCAGACTCTGGCACGAGGTCACAGCTGTTTCCCGCACCGAGTGAGGTTTCGTCCTCCTCGCTTCCTGCGTGGGCATTTATTTCACGGAAAAATAAGAACAGCTGCAGCAGGGGTTCTAGTTAGATGCCATTTCGCACAGACATCCATGCGGTTTCAGTGGTTTTTTTTTTTTTTAAGCCCAGACGCACTCATTTATTCACATTTGCTTATTACAAAAAAACAGTATGCCTCCGCGCCTGGGTTTATAGTGGACGTCGGGCTCGCCCGGCTAATGAGCTGGGAGAGTTCTGCAGGGAGGGGAGCAGCGGGCGAAAGGCCCAGTCCCCCAGGCCTCCCTCCCACTGCCCTGCGAAGCTGCCTTCCCAGGGGTCTCTCCGTCTCAGAGACCTCACTCGTGTGTGCCCAGCGAGCAGTCTGTGAACCCCAGGCACTGGGCGGGCGGTTCTGCGGGAGAGGGAGTCAGAGCCCCGTGACCGCTGCCCTTGAGGTGCCTGACTTCCATCTCCCTGCCTGAGAGCATGGGGTCCATTTGGCCTCATGGTTTTGGTCATTATTTGAGTGATAATCTCACCGAACTCCTGTCAGCATGGAAGGGACAGTGTCGGTGACCTTGGTTGTAAACACAGCTGTGACTGGGCCGGGCTGCCTGGGGGAGAGGCTATCTGACCTGGGCTTTGAAGGGTGCATAGGAGTTCAGTGGCGCTAAGGCGGGTGGGAACAGGAGAGAGGGGTGGAGTCTCTCTCTTTGGGGTCTCCTCAGCCCAAACCTATCAACCGCTTGGCCTTGTTCTCATTGTGGTTTCTGCTGCCAAGTGGAGAAAATTCCTTGCTGGATCTCTTCAGAGGCTGAACAGCCCCAGGGTGGTGCCCAGAGGACCATGGGGGTCTGCTGTGTCTGTCCCCATGGAAGGCTGCATCCCAAAAGAAAGGACACCCAGGTCACCTAGACCTAAGGGCTACGCCCAGGAGGAAGGACAGAAGCCCTGCACCTGCCACCCCTGGGGTCCCTGGGTGTGGCTGGCTCCCTCTTCTTCCTCTTTCCAAAGCAGGTACAAGCAGTGCCCGTCCCTCGGTGGCTACCTCGGGGTTGTCCTCACTTTCCAACAAGCACGTTCGTGGCTGGGTCTCCTGGACGTGAACCAGAAGCCATTGGCTTCGGAGGCAAGATTTGAGCCGGGCCCAGCTGGGTTTCCCCATCCTTCATTTGCCCGATCCTATTAATAATTAACGGCACAGTAATGAGAATTGCTTTTAATAGAATCTGCTGCCATCACCGCGTTCTGTTCTCTGCCAAGGGTGTCCCCCAGAAGGGCTCACGCTCACGTGGCTGTGTTTACCACCACTGGCACCGGGCACTTCGAGGCAGGAAGGTCCCCCACCAATGTCCTTCCCAGCCACTCCTCCTTCCTGGGCCTGAGCCCCACTGCCTCCCGATCTGGAAGCCCCTGTCACCCTCTGTCATTTCCCACCCCCTCCTCAGAGCCCGGTGGGGTGAGGGGGCCCCACCCAGATCCACTAAGCATGGTGCTATGGTGCCTTCTCTGTCACCGAGGCAAAGTGGTCCCATGGGCAGGAACAGCTGGGCTGGAAGCCGCCCTGCACCCATCCTTGTGCGGGCGGGAGACCTACACAGTGCATCCGGAAGCCGGCATCCTGGACAAGACCGCTCACCTGCCGCAAAGGCCCGGAGGCCAGGTGCGAAGGGAAGGGCCTGGTGCAGCGGGCTGCGTCCTGGCTCGGCCACTGTTTGTGGGGCGGTGGGAAGTGTGGTCCCCACCTCCCCCAGCCCCTAGCCTGAGTTTATCCATCTGTAAAACGAGGATGAAGATGGTTCCTACCTTACCAGAATGTTCCGTGGAGAAGAGGAGCGAATGTGGGGGAAGCAGAATTAAGGGCAGCTCCTTAACACTCACTCCAGGAAAATGTCCCTGACGTGCCCAGGGGTTAGCTATTCCGGATGCTGTTCACTGAGGCATTCCTTGTGATACCACGACTTGGAAACCACCCCCGTGCTCCAGGACTGGCTCAGTGAGTGAGAGCAGATCCCCTCAACGCAGCACTCTCTGAGCGCTGAGCGGGTGCAGGCTCTGGGTGCTGTAGAGGCCTGGGTTCTCCCCAGGGTGCAAGACGGAGCGTGGTCTGCAACCCCCTCCCGGGCTCACAGCGGAGCCGGAGCGCCCCATTCACCCCAAAGTGGGGGCCGGAAGCTCAGCGGCTCAAAGCGCTTACAGACGGGTGATAAGTTACAGATAAGTTTGAATTTTCTCTTTGGTTTATCTTAATTTCAAAATTATCCACAATGAACATGTATTACTTTTGGCAACGGAGAAAAACAATTTTTTTTTCAAAGAACAAATGTTCTCCTCATTTTCCTACAACACAATCAGGATAATATTCAGCCTGGAAAGATGGGAATTCAGAGAGACACGGTTCAGTATGGGTTCTCGCCCCGCCCCAGAACCCGCATGGAGGGCGGTGGGCTGGACAGAACGGCCACGAGGCTCCAGCGTTCAGGACGGCCCTCTGCGCCATGTCCCCGGCCCCCCACCGCCCCTGGGAGAGGACGAGCACCATGGAGGTGGCTACTGTCGCCACCTTGCAGCTGAGAGGTGAGTGATGCCCTGCCCAGGGTCACTCAGCTCCCTGGGGGCAGATGTAGGGAGAGAGGGGCCCTCGGGGAGGGAGCCCCTCCCTCCTGAAGGTCTCTGTTTGGCCACAAGTCAGGGCATCCTCACCAGAAAATCCAGAAAGATGGTAATACAGAGTTCCCCAAATTAACTGGAGTCTTTCTGTCCCGGGGGAAGGTGCGGAGCCACTGAGTTCTGAGTGAAGAAGAAACGAGTCCCTGGCTGTGGGCAGCAGCTTGGAGCAGAGGGCTGCCAGGACAGGAAGCCAGGCATGCACCAGGAGGCGCCTCCAAGAGGCCCCAGCTACATAACGCGTAACAACGGCGGCAACTGTGACATTCTGTGACATCCAAGGAGGTGACTGACACTTCGCTTAATCCTGCAGCAGCCCCAGGGCAGCCGTGCTGCGGTTCTCCCCACTCTGCAGATGGGGGAATGGAGGCTCCGTGCCATGAGGCGGCACGGCTGGGATGGGGACCCAGGTCTGTGTGACTTCCAGCTGGGTGCTCCTAGCACAGGGCCTGGCTGCAGAGAGAAGGAGAGGTGAAGAAGGCCAGTGAGCCCCGTGGAAGAACAGGGGTGCAGTGTTGGGGTGGGCGGGGCAGTGGGATGGGGTAGGACTGAGCCATCCTTCCACCCCTCTGGCAACCACACCCTCGGGCCAGACAGGCGGCTGGAGGATTCTCTAATCAAGACACACACGTCCTCCAGGAGAGTGCGGTGCTGGCAAGAGACAAGCGGAGGGGCCATGGCCACCAGGGTCTTGGAGGAGGGAAAGGCTGCAGCTGGATCCTGAAGAATGAACAGCTGGCCCAGTGACAAGTGAGGACCTGCAGGCCTCCCGGCAGCCGGTGCGAGGGCCCTGAGGCCTGGAGAGTAACCGGTCCGGCTGGGGTGGGGTGGAGAGGAGAGAGCCGCCAGGGTGGGCAGGAGCCAGGTCCCTGGAGCCTTCGAAGCCAAGGGAAGGTGCAGCCTGCATCGGGGCGGAGGGAGCTACCGGGGTGCCATTAAATTGGGTGACCCTTTATCAGACCAGGGACGATCCTGGAGGCTGGGGCCCTGGAAGAGGCTGATACATGGTCCAGGCGGTGGATGGAGGAGTGGGGGCGGGAGGGCTGTGGGAAGACATGGGCAGATGTGTGACTCCTTGCGGGGAGAGAGTGGCTGCAGGCTGTGGGAGGCGGGAGAAGGAGGGGAAGCAGGGTGGCCCTGAGCATCCGGCCCAGTGGTTTGCAGTGGGAAGGGTGAAGTTGGGGACTCACTGACTCGGTGGGGATGTCAGCAGGCAGCATGGAGGGGCTGGTGTGGAGGACCAGCCCAGGGACCTGCCACTCCCCAGGGTGCCCTGGATGTTCCACACGCCTGTTTGGTCCTCCAACCTGGTTGCTAGGCAAATCTGGACCCTGCTCCTATGGCTCCAGCCCCCCACCCCCGGACCCCATGCGTGGGGCTCTGGCTGGAACCCCTGATGAGGCAGAGGGTGCCAGCCCTCATGATGCTGGAGCTGTGGGAGGGGCATCCTTGGAGTCGTTACAGAGGGGAACCTGAGGCTGATGTCATATGCCCAAGGGCACACATCTGCAGAATGGTAGGATCTGTCTGAGAGGCTGAGACTCTGTCCCCAGGGCCAGTTTGCTGGTCTGGGCCAGGGAGGGGGGTTTGGAGAGGGGGGAGGGCTTCACAACTCCTGCTACCCAGGTGTCAGCCCTCCCCTGCCTGCCTGTGCCCACAGACATCAAGTAGTGGGCAATGGGCTCCTGGACCAGTGGTAGCAGCTGGCCCTGGACCAGGAATGAGAGGGGGAGCAGACTGGGGAAGGGAAGGGGTCTATGGAAGGAGCCTCAATCTCCTCGTCTCTCAGGCTCAGTAGCTCCTCCCAAGATGGAACCCCCTCGCCAGTCAAACCAAAATTGGTTCCAAAAAATCGGCTAGGAAGGAAATTCTCCGTTTCCCCCATGTTGGAGACCAGCCGTGTCCGTCAGCATGTAAAGGCTCTGACAAGTCCTGCAGGAAAGACCCCGTTGGCTTGACCCAGCCTCTCCCACCATTTACTCAATTAACCACGAACTCCATCTTTCCCCATGAAATCGGCACCGGCACCAGTGGCAGATTCACGTGGCTGCCCGTCCGCTGGCACTCCCACCACTGAGAGGTGGGCTCCAGTCCCCGCTCCCTCCCCTCTGGGTGGGCCACATGACTGCTTGGGCCAGCAGAGGATGGCAGGAGTGACGCTGGGACAGTTCCAGGGGTGGCCCTTGACTGGCGTGGCAGCTGTAGCCTCTGCCCCTCTGAGTCTTGAGCTGCAACCTAAGAAACCCAGTGCAGGGCATACGGAGAACCAGGATGAGGCCAGCCTGGGCACCGCTCCGTGGAACCTTCAGGTACCCCCATCCGCAGCTGCTACCTGGCTGCAGCCACATGAGGGGCCCAAGCAAGAACCGCCCTGCTGAGCCCAGCCAACCCCAGCATCCCAAGAGGGATGAATAAACTACTGTTCGGAGCCGCTGCGTTTGCGTGGTTTGTCACACAGCAGTGGATAACCAGAACTGTGGCCTGTAGACCCCTCTGGGCGCTGAGGGAAGGTCTCCACCCCATTCTCACTGCCCACCATGCCAGACCACCCCCCGGTCACATCTTTGCTCTCAGGATGCGCCCTCTCTGCCCTCTGCCTGGAGTGTCCTTCTGCCTCCTTTCCAACTCGAGAGTCCCTTCCAGACTCACTTGTCTTACAACCGTCAAGGCACCTGCAGCGTCCCAAGGCTGGGATCCCCCCCGGGCTCACACTCGCCTCTTTGGTCTCAGTTTCTTCATCTGGAGACTGGGGGTAACAATGGTAACCACTGCAGGAAGCTGCTCTGCAGACCAAACAAGACAACAGGGTAAAGCCTGTAGTAGGTGCTGAATAGATGCTGACCAAGTTAACCTGCTCAACGCCTCCGCTGGCACGTGACCCATTGCCGGAGTGTGACCTGTGCTCTCTGGCTCCCCCAAGACCAGACACCCATGCCCCGGAGCTCACTGCTCCCACACCCAAGCACAGCCTTCGTAAAGTTTCTGGTGTTGGAGAGAGGCTGGGGACACCCAGGGAACCCTCGTCTGTTCCACCTGGAAGAATCCTTGGAGATCAGGGGACCGAGCCTCCTTATTTTTACTGAGGCCCAGAGAGGTCTAGATCCTTGCCCAAGGTCACACAGCTAGTTCTGGAACTGGGTCCCAAGCCTCAGCTTCCCACCCAGAGCCTTGTCTGACACAGAGGTCCCTGAGTCTCGGGGACTGGTCCTCTCTGACCCCTCCAATCTCTCTCATGCCCTCCCTGCCCCCAAGAGCCACCTGAAATGCAGGTAACTCGACAGCCTGATCTCTGGCTTCACTGTGAGACCAGCTCCCTGCGGACAGCACAGCCCCACTGAGGCTCCTCCCCGCCTCTCCCTTCGCCCTGTTCCCTCCCATAGGTGCCGTCAGCCGGGGACTGTGGACTGGGCACCCACAGCCTGCAGGTGTAGATGCATGGGAGAGTCTAGGGCCCCAGGGACTTTGGCTCCAGTCCCAGGCACCCTCTGACTAGCTCCCAGCCTCACCTTCCCCAACTGTAGAAAGAGAGTAAGAGTTCATCTTCCACCAGGGAGGAGCTGCAGCGTGGAGAGCTGGGCCCCACTGGGCATCTGGACCAATGCCCCTTCCTCAAGGCCTGGCCACCCCTCCCCACCACATCTCCACCCTTGCTTCTCATCAGTTCCTGGGGTCCGGGTTCTAAACAGAGTTGGGGGACCCTGAGGCTCTGAGGGTGTGATGCATGGAGCCTAGAACCTTTGGGGCATAGAGCCTAGAACCATGGGGCTCTGCAGAACTCCTTCCCACGAGGAGAAGTGGCCTGGTGAGCAGGCCAGGCCTCAGACTAGGGGCTCACAGGTCTCGCCCACAGTGCCAGTCCCCTGGGAGAGCGCGGGGTGTGAGAAGCACAGCATGGGTTTGCTGCACAGAGAGGTGTGTGCGTGATGCATTGGCCTGGTGGGGGCGCTGAGTTCAGGGCGGGGGTGGCCCTGCCGCTGTCTCCCACCTTGGGAGAGCTCTGCAGCCCCAGTCCGTCCCTGGCTGGAGCAAGCCAGCGCCCCATGTGGGAGATCGCCTCAGCAGATTAGAGCTGAGAGCTTCAACCGGAGACCACCTGGCAACAGGCCTGCTGCCCAAGCTCAAAGGGGCTGTTGAAGTTATAAATAACCACCGACAGAGTGACGGCCGAGTCCTTCCTGGGGTGAAATGCTCCACCAGCCCCTTCACCATCTTCCAGGTCAGACACCAGCCAGCTTCAGGGACAGACAGGGAGTCCAGGAGGAGCTGGTGCCTGTGCGAAGGGTTGTGTGCACACGACAAACAAGCGAACGACCAACAAGGCTCCGCCTACTAGAGGACACACTTGGTTTTATGTTGCAGGATCAGGAATGTTTGCCATGGGGCCCTTCCAGCTGGTGACCCTGCGGAAGCTGTCTGAGGAGTCCTCCATTATTAACGACATGCTTCCCTGTCCCAAGCTCTCTTGAGCTCATTTCTGAGCTCGTGTCAGGCTCAGAAATAGCTTCAGGGGCGGGGAGCTGGCATCCAACTCCCAGGTCTAGGCAACCACGTCAACCTTCTCGCCCCTGAGACTCAGTTTCCCCAGACCTGGAGGAGAGGAGAGACCAGAGCCCAAGACCTGTTCTGGGTCAGGCACGGAGCCAGGTGCTGCCAAGGGTGGGGTATAACTTCTGTGAGCTCAGATCCTGCCTCACAAGGTCCTTCCAGCCCCTGTCCTGTCCCTCCTGTGCCCACCAGGCACTTCTCTCAGGGACCCCTTTCCAGCTGTGAGTTACACGGACAGACAAGGGTGACGGGGACAGCGTGGAGGGTCAGCCTTGCAGGCAGGTGCTGCTGCAGCCCCATGGCACAGATGGGAGACCCCAAGCTGTGGATGTGTGCAGGGACTGACTGGCTCAGGGCCTCGCTGCCACGAAGATGCCAACAGGGATTAGAATTCAGTTCAGTCTCTTTCCACACCCGAAGCTCCTACGCTCTCCAGCTCTGTGGGCCTGTAACGGATTGCCCCACCGACTGACTGGCCGATTGACGGACGACCTGCCAGGGCCCCACCTCCGGCCCCCACTGTCGGCCCAAGAGCCTCCAAAATCCCAAATAGGGATGCCCCACACTAAGACAAGGTAGGGGGTGGGGCCGGGGCGGGGCTGCAGCTGCCGGACCCCGCCCGCTGGAGCCGGCAGCCCCCGCGGCCCCTCTGCTGGCCTGCTGGTTGCCGGGGAAACGACCTCTTCCCTTCCGGCCTTCAAAGGGGTACCCCCTCCCTGTGTTGGCCCCACCCGGCCGCGCGACCTCCAGCTCCGGGATCGGCGGGCGGGAACCGGGGTTCCGGGATAAAAGAGAGCGGGGGAGGGGGGGAGGACAGAGACACCCACATATGGGGAGACAGCGAGGGGAAGAGACGCCTGCAGACGGGAAGCGACGCGGACCGCAGAGAGGGGAGGCCCAGAGAGATGCGGGGACTGGAAAACACGCCCCGCCCCCACCCGGGCCTGGGCGCGGGAGACGCAGAGGGCGAGGCTGGAGGGGATGGGGGAGATCGCGGCACGGAGATGGGGGCCGCCGGAGGGGCCCCCCAAAGGGGAAAGGCAAGGGCCAGCAAGGAGGCGAGACTTGTGAAAATAAATATTTATAAATAGAGGGTTTCTAAATTCTTCTTGCATTTTCATAGTAAATTATTCATCTGTGTATCTCCATCTCTCCTACCTGCTTAGGGAGCTGCCGGGGGCGGGGGGGCTCCTTTTTGTGCTCCCCCCTTTCCGCCCTCTTCCTCCCCTTCTCTCCCTCCCTCCCCCCTCCTCCTCTCCCTCCCTAATCCTCTCCTTCCTGCCCTTTTCTTCCCTCCCACTCCCTCTTCATCCCCCTCGGGTTTCTATCCCACCAGCCCCCTCTCCCCCTCCTCCTCCCCCCCCTATTTTCCTACTATGCTCCCCCTGTCCTCCCTCCCACAGGTTGGAGCTGGGCACCGAGGCTGCCACCCGCCGCCCGGAGGTGACCGGCTGCTACTCTCTCGAATTTCCTCCCCGCCTTAAGTAAGAAGAATCATCCAAGTCAGCGGGGCTGGGATGAAAAAAACCACTCGTCCTTGGCAGTCTGGCACCCCCAACAGGGACCACGGAAATCTTCCTCCAGAGGACTGGGGGCACTGGAGTCGGGGGAAGGTGGGAGCCGGGTGAGGAGGGGACCGCGTCTCGGGAGGGGCCTCGACAGGCCCCTCAGCTTGCTGAGCCTCAGTTTCCCTCTCCATAGGATGGGGCCAGGGGCTAACTTCCTGTTCTCTTCGGCCAAACCGGAGCTCACAGGCACAAAGGAGGAACATGATGTGAGCTCCCAAAGTCGGCAAGAATGCAGCCCCAGCCGTCGCAGCGTGCTGGCTGGAGAGGCCACCCCGCTACCAAACTGCGGCCTTGAGCACAGGGCCTGCCTCCGTTTCCTCATCTGCAAACGGGCCCTCCCCTGGACCTAGGAGCGGGATTCTCCGCCTGGGAACCGCCACGTGTCTGTGTCTAAATGGCATTTGTTCCCTGCTCCATGTCACCAGTGCCCTACCACCCCCTCCCCCCAGCCCCCACGGAGCCTCCAGGTCCCCCCGACCAAACAGCTGCAGGAGAGGAGGCCGGAAACTCCTCTCTCAGATCGGGCTGGCAGGGGTCAGCACCGGAGAAGCCAGGGAGGCGCTGAATCCGAGCCTCCCCTGCCTCGGAGACCAGCCTGGAAGTCACGAGCTAACCTCAGGGACCTGTACCCTTCCTCCCCTTGCGACGCTGCAGGTGAAGAGTGGCCTCCACTCAACTGGCCTTCCCTGGAGACTGGGCACAGAGGCCTGGGTGTCAGGCCCTGGGTTTGAGCCCAGCCCCTTCCCCTTCTGGAGCCAGCGTTCGGAGGTTTCAGCCCTGGAGGAGTCAGGGGCCTTGTTACTATTCACTCTGAGCAACCGGAAGTGCTGTGGTCCGCTCCTAGGAGCTCCCAGGAGAGTGGAGGGAGCAGAGCTGGGCCTCACAGCACCTTCGCCCTCCCACACCCTCTCACCCAGGGTCCAGTGACCACTGCCCCATTGTACAGGCGGAGGGATTTGCCCCAGGTCAGGTGGCTGGGCAGTGGCTGTTCTGGCTGGGTCTGGCTTTGGCGATGCTGAGGGGTGCCCTCACCCAGCTCCCCAGGCTTCCCACAGCAACACCCTGTCAGTGCCACCTGCTTGATGACCGTGTAGACCCTTCCGACACACCCGGATCTGATCTGAAGACATCTTTCTGTCTGCAAGCACAGTGAGAAATGTGCTGGGGAAAGTCCTTCTGAGTATCTGTTTGTCCTTCTACTCCCTGTGGTCAGTGTCACCCTTGCTGGCCTAAAACAGTGATTCAAGCCTTTCATAAACCCTAGGGGACATTGGGGGTGGGACAAAGAGGACGGTGGCTGGGCTGTCAGCCCTCACCCCTGCTTCCTGCAGTACTGATCACTTGGGGAAGAGTTATTTTGAGAAGGAATGAGGCACAAGGTTGAGAAGCAAAGATGGGAGTGAACAACCAGTTTGAAATCCACTGTTGTAAAAAAATCAGGAGCCCTTCAGGACGGAGAATGGCAGCCTCCTGAAGTCCCCCCACTTGCGTAACTTGGCTCTCCAGTTGCCACCCCCAGGGTAAATGACAGAAACAAAACGGGGAGGCAAGTCCTCTCCCCTCTCCGAGGAGTCTCTGGCCCATAATGCTTTACAGGGGCGTTGCATTCAGTCACTGGAATGGGCCGACCGCACGGGGGCTGCTGTGCCTACGCTGTGGATGAGGAAGCTGGGCTCATTTGCCCAAGGTCACACGGCTAGTACAAGGCTCGACCAGGACCCTGCCTCCAAACCCACGCCCTGACACTGAGCACCCTCCCCTGAAGAAAGAGCAGTCACCCTGTGGTGCCACTGGCCCTTGCCCTTGTCCTGCTCACGGTCAATGTCAAGTCTTCCCCAAAGGTTTCTTTCAGCACCAGGGCGGAATCACAGATGCTCAGGGACAGGTCTGAGGCAGCCATGGCCCTGGGCAGAGCTGCCCCTGCTGTGGGCCCGCCACGTACCCACCCTGAAGCCAGCGGCCTCTGCCGCCCCGGTGGGGATGACAGCAGTGTTTGCCACTCCCAGAAGCAGGTTGTCCCCAAAGTATCAGAGCCCTTGTGCCTACAAAAGGCCACACAGCAACACTGCTAGGCCCCCCCACTCCCCATTCCCTACAGCTCCCTCTCCCCCGTGCGTCTGGGTCGGACTGGGTCCTGGGACAGCCACCACTGAGCTGTCCCCAGTCATGCCTCCTCTGGGAGAAATGGGGCCGGGTCAGTCCTGAGCTGCTTCGGCCCCTCTTCCCTAGAGGTGGAGGTCCTCCTGGCGGGGAGGTCGAGGAAAACAGCCTGGGGGTGCCCCCCAACTCACCCCACCCCAGACACAGGACACAAGGACCACCCAGGTCCAAGCTGGGGCTTGGTCTGCACTTAGAAAAAAAATGTTCTGGCTGGTGTGTGGGGGTGGGAGACAGAACACAGTGTCGTCCTGGCCTCTTGGGCTGTGGCAGGTGAAGGCTGTGGAATGGATGCACCTCTTTGGAAGGGGGTGGGGGTGGGGGAGGATGCCTTAGCACCTGATTAGTTGGTACCACTCCTGCAGGATCTGTTGGCCCTGCAGGGTTGCTCCCTGGAGCTGGAGGCCCAGCTTCAACCTGGGTGCAGGAATGGGGCGAGGCTGGGAGTGAGGGTGGGGGACCCGGAGAGGAGGGAACCCATGGTGATTTTCAGACCCATCCTGGTGGTTCACCCTCCCACCCCCCTAGCCCCAAGTGAGAAAGGTCAGGGTGTTCATTATCATTGGCAGGGGGTAGGGGGGGCGGGGGCGGGCAGTTAACCACGGTCCTCTCTGGGTGGAAAGTTTTGGTGATGTTTCACTTTCTTGCTTGTAGTTTTCATTGTTTGAATTTACTGATCTATTTTACAATAAGAGTGTTTTTCCCCCCAGAAACAGAAAGAAAAGTTAAAAATCAACAAGACTGAACTTTGCAAACACCGAGATGCTCTCTCAAGGAGGTGCGGCAGCTGTGGAAACAGGGCACTTGGGAACCGGTTGGTTCTGCGGCCAACAGACAAGCCAAGGCCCTGGACCCGGTGAGTGAGACTGTGTACCGAGGGGGCCAGGATGAGCTCCAGAAACGCGCGAGGGGAAGCGCGTGGGGGCACATGAGTGCCTTTGAGAGCGAAGGAAGGACCCCTGAGGTGTCTGGCCGGGAGCCAGGACTCAGCCCAGCTCAGGACTGCAGCCCCAAAGGTGCTGGCTGGGCAGCCGTGGGCAGGTGACTCCAGCTCCGGGATGTCAGTGTTGCTGTTGGTGCGACGGCGGGCGGGGCAGAGCAGCATTGGAGCTGGGGCCGCAGAGCCGACATGGAAGGGGCCTCCCCTCTTCCCGCTCCCCCTCCTCAGTGTCCCATTTGGAAACTTCGACCGAGAGCTCACCTGGTTCCTGGAATTCAGTGGGCTCCATGAGCAGCTGTTCTTTCAAAAAAAAATTTTTTTTTAATTTATTGATTTTAGAGAGAAAGAGGAAGAGGCAGAGAAATATCGATTTGTCATCCACTTATTTATTCACTCATTAGTTGATTCATTGACTGGGCCCTGACCGGGGATCGAACCCACAGCCTTGTTGTATCAGGATGATGCTCTAACCGGCTGAGCTACCGGTCAGGGCAGCAACTGTTCATTAAAGCTCCTTGTGGCCCTGGAGGCAGCCCCTGCTGCCAGAGGGCTGTCAGACTCTTTGATGCACCCACCCTTTGACCAAGCGATTCCATTTTTAGGAACTTATACCGCAGAAACACTCACATGGGTGACAAGGGAAAAGGCTCCAGGGATTCAGTGCATCACTGTGTATAACAGCAGAACTTTGGAAACCGCCCAGACACCCAATGTGGGGACTGATTACAGGAATGTGAAGGGGCTGCCCCCGGGCAGAGCAAGGGGCTGTGACAAATAACCTGCTGGCTCCTTCAAGGAGGAAAAGAAGAACAAGAAATGCTCATTTGCATTTTAAGAGGGTCACCTCCACATACACCTTGTTGTAAACCCAGCTCTGGTGACTGGTTGCCCAGAAAGGGAGCCGGGGGGTGGGCAGGATGGGGACTAATTTCAGCTTTATACCCTTTTCTCTTTGGCTCCATTCACTGTGAGTGTGTGTTCCCTGGAAACAGCCGTCACTGGCCTTCACTCCATGAGGACAGTGAGTAGAAATTTCCAGAGCTTACCCACAGCCAGTTCTCCCCTTTCTTCCCAGGACCAGCCACCCTGTGACCAGTGATGACCAGTGGCTCTTTTCTCTGCCTCCGGGTCCTGGAGATGGAGGCACCACAAGACAGAGACAGCCTGGATCCCAGAGTGTTCACATGGAGGACAATTACCCTGCAGAATTACCTGGGCTCACACGGACTTTGCTGGATGCAAAACAAACTTTTTCAACGAAGTGTTGAAACATTTCGTTGTTGGGCTCATTTGTTACTGCAGCACAGCGTAGCCTTGCTAACTGATACATTCTGGCTCAAGGGAGGCCTAGAGACCTTGGATAAGTCCCCTGACTCCTCCAGGCCTCAATTTCCCCACGTGTACAATGGGGCAAGGGGTCTCTTCTCCTCTCACGAGGGCCTGTGCTGCTTGGATTCCCAAATCCCAAAGGCCTGAGAACACCTGTCACACTCGGGGTTGCAGGGTGCTGAGCACTCCCACTGGCTGCTGGCCAGACAGCCTCAGGGGCATCGTGGAATCCTCCCAGCGGCTGCAGCAGGGAGACACCATGACTGTCCCCACTGCCCCATGGGGAAACTGAGGCTCAGAGAGGCGAGGTCACTTGCCCAGGAGCACCAGTACCTGTGACTCCTGTCTGCTCTGGTGACGACTGCCACCTGGTATTTTTACTTATTTCTTACAAGTGCAATTTAAAAGAAAGCCCACTGTTAACAACTTGAGAAAACTTGGGAAAAAATTTTAAATTTACCATCGTAACCATGTTTAAGTGTGCCATTCTATGGAAATAAGTATGTCACAGGGGCAGCTGTCTCCGCCATCCCTCTCCGGGGCTCCGGACCTGCCAATTGCCAACTCCCATCCCCCACCCCCACCGAGGCCGTGGCCAACAAACAGCGTTCCGCCGGCTAGGTGAATTTGCCCGTCCTAGGGACCTCACGCAAGCACACTCGTTTGTAGTCCTTCTGTGACTGGCTCGTTTCACTTCGCAGAGTGCCCTCAAGGGGAGCCCACACCGACACGTGCGTCAGGATCTCCTTCCTCTTTGAGGCTGGACGCTATTTCGCTCCATGGATAGACCACACTTCGTTTACCCATTTAGTGTTGATGGACACTCGGGTCGTTTCCTCCTTCGGCTGTAGTGAATAATGCCACCAGGGCGGACGTGCATGCATCCGGGACCCTGCTTCCAACTCTTTTGGGCTTGCACCCAGAAGGGGAATTGCTGGATCATCCGGTAATTCTGTTTTGAAATCGTGAGGAACTGCCACGCTGTTTTCCACAGCATCTGCACTGTTTTACCTTCCCACCATCAGTGCGGACGCTTCTGCTTGCTCCACATTCTTGCCAACACTTGCTATTTGCTGCTTTTTGGTAGTAGCCATCCTAACAGGTGGTCTCGATTGGCATTTCCCTGATGATCCTCGAGGGAAAAGGGATTTTTAAAAGCCACTGGTGAGTCCCTAGTGGCGCAGTTTCCTGGACCTGCTTCTGCGGAAGGAAGCGGGGGACCCGGGGCTGCCCCACTGCTGCAGACGCTGTCGCCGCATCTCAGTCCTCGACTCCTGAGCGCGTGAGGGGACTGTGCTCTGGGAGCTGCGCTGCGACCTATGTCCCAGTGACCAGGCGGGGTCCCCAATTCTCCAGAACTTCAGCCTCAGATGTTGTGACCTCTACTTCCCCTCCTGGGCCTGGCAGGAACTGAGTTGGGTCTTTCCAGTCCTGCCTGATCCCGTGACCTAGAGTCCCCACCCAGGCCTGGGACGCAAGAGCAGGGAGGAGGCAGCGCCACAGCAAGGCAGGACGGGGGTCATCTGCCTGTCCCTTGGCCTTCCCCATCCAGACAAGGGCAGCTTCGTGTGTGGGAGAAGAGCAGGGACTTCGGAGGCAGACAGACACAGCCTGGTGCCATCTCTGCCGCTCCCCAGCTGTGTGACCTTGAATGAGTCACTCTCCCTCCAACCCTCACTTTTCTCACATGTAAAATGGCTGAAATGGTGCCTGGCACATAGTAAACACTCACTAAAACACTTCTTATAATTACCAACATGATCACCATTTCATTATCATCAACATCCTGACATACGACCGGGCTACATCTGCATCAAAAAGACCATGGCTCCCCATGGCCGGCAGGAGAAAGCCCACCCCTTCTCTGGACTAGTGGGCGCTACCTGGTCTGGCCCCTGCCAGCTCCTTCGAGCTCTTTCTCCCTTCACTCATCACATTCAAGTCACTGGGCCGCCTCCTGTCCCTCAAACGCCCAGCACGCCCTTGGGCCACAGGCCCTTTGCCTTTGCGCTTTT